>JANVCF010206380.1:7782-18237 GCA_025388745.1 Hydrozoanthus gracilis
TTATGTAAGATTATACCATTACGACTCTGACCTTTAAAGTTTTACTACAAATTACTTACACCAAGGGACTTTGTACGAATTTACATCAAGTAATGACTTCGAAATTAACTTTTAAATTTCCGAAATCTTAAAACGTTTAATCTTCTTCTGCTTCATTCCATCTGTGTTTTGAACGATCAGAAAAGCCAAGCTATTGGACTGCTTACAGTCCCGTGTTTTAGTAAACGTGCGTACTGATAAGAAGTTTTTAAAAGACGTCCTTTGGCAAACGTTAAAAAAAAACGCGCGCGCCTTTATTCACTGCATATCACGTTTAGCATAACACGAGGGCCAGTTAGCGCCGACCCGCTAGCTACCCGGGAAGAATTTCAGCTTTCATATGGCATTTTTCAGGGTCATTTTAAAACCGAGAATTATGTTTTAGGGTGGAACATTTTTATCCCTTGGTATTTTTTAGGGCATTTTGGGGACTTTTCCGACGGTCATCCCTACCCTTTTGACCCCGGAGAACCCCTCCCCCCCGTGGTATCTGGGCCTAGCGTCTTAACTAACCGCGATGTTCTTAATCAAAAGGTGCGTGTGTTTGAAAACTAGGTTCGGATTGCCTGCGGGCGGGAACGTGCAAAAGACGTGTCCATACCTCCGATTAATTTATCGGCCATGTGTATGCGTGTTCATTTCTGTTATTAATTGGTTTTATGTTTTTTTTTGTCAATTACGTAAAACTAAGACAAGGAATCTGTGTGCTTGGTCCGATAGTTAATGTGTTTTATACAGAGGACTGGCACTAGGCGCATTAACACCTCAACAATTTGTTTGAAAAAATAAATCACTTACTTCGCTCAATCTATCTTATTCAACGATTCCAGTATTTCCAATGCCACAACAAAATGGACTTTTCAGCAACGCGCTGGATTCTTTTAAACTGTGCGATCGGTTTAACTAAACCAGTATTGAATTGCTTGTTTCGACAGAATATTTCGCGAGATTTAGAAATTGACTGAAGAGGATCGAAAATTGAGTTAAAAACCGTGACAACTAACATAAACGTAGGAAATATGACGAGATAAACCAACCGGGTTATAACTTGTGACATTTAATTAGTCAATTTGTAAAACTGTTTTATTAGATACACCGGCATGCCTCAGAGTGTTGAGTGCGCTGTGTTTTACATTAGCTGTTGAAGAAATCTTCACTTCTATCACTACACACGTTCTAACACGTAAGAAGAACTGATCTCCATTCCTCTCATCACCTCTGGAATTTGACCTCAACAGAAATAGAACTAGCGCAATAATATATTTCCTTTAGTGACATTTTTCATCATTAATGGTTAACGTTTTTCATAGTTGAAAATTTTCTTTCTAGGTTCTCGGCAAGCAAAAATATTCCTTGTTTCATGCTGTCTCGTTTCACAGTTCGACAAGGTGTTAATTAAAAAGATACACAAAAAACCTGACAAGTAAGCTAATATGATAGGATTGATGACAAGGAATATTAAAGGCAATTGGCCGCGTTAGTTACGCGTTCGTCTGATACTTTGGAGACACATCCGCTGACGTGAATGAATTCATGACCGGAAGTTGCCTGGGGCGAAACATAAACCTTTTAGTCTGCGACTTATGTTGACGTGTTCCACAACTGGTAACACAACCTTAATTTAATTTTGTATCTTTCATCGTTTATTTGTCTCGAAAACTAAATTGCATGTATCTCTTTGTGTCTCAGACTTGCGTCCGGCTTTGCAAAACAGCCCGGCTTGATGCGGCAAACACGCGTGCCGTTGTATTGTTGTTGTTGTTTCAGTTTGTGACGTGAAATAAGTCGTGACTGTAACTTGACAAAATAATCAGTTTGAATAGCGTTTAATCAACTCTTGTATCGCATGACTATATAAACTATAAAATCACTGAACCTCAGTCAAAGCAACATTTTAAAACTGAAATGTTAACTAAACCTTGAGGAGCTTAACTAAATTAAACCTCCGAGATCTGTTTTTGGTCGCCGTATTGACATTGGGTCGTTGTACACTTTGCGAAAAGTTTCGGCCTGTTTCTCGAATACAAGGAAGAGTAGTAAAGGTACGAGTCTTGTTAGTTGATACTTAACCAGTAGGAATACGACAGGGGGTCTTTACTCTAAACATGAGATAACTGTTGCATAAAAGTATACTGTAAGAAATTGTTATAAATATTTTCCGTTATTCTTGTTCTTTTGTGCCATGCCGCTGTTGATGTAAAACGTACACTTGTTGTTTTCAAACATACCTAGATTTAAGAAAAGCCACGTGCAGCCCAAATGGAAAAGTCGCAAAATAAGATCAACTCAAACGCGCTCTGCAGGGTTTTCCTGGTGTTCGGACAGCATGTGTTACAATTGCGCCAGAATTTCGTGAGTCCACACAGAAAATTTGAATTGTGAAGCAAAAAAATTAATAAAAAACGATTAAAAGCGCTTCAGTACTTTTTATTATTGCTCCACAGCTATTGCAAACATGAGGTGAAGATTTCAACCAATCTGTCATGCAGAACCGGTTGATATTCGAAGCAGAATGCGTGTGGTACGAGTCAGTACCTTGAACTAGGCAAACAGTAGCACCAGAACGTCCTTTCCATCATTGCGCCAACACGGAGACACCCATCGAGCTTGTAGCATTCTTTACCATTGTATGTCTCCTTTTAATGATTGCTCAACTTGAGAAAGACTGCAACATCTCTTATCTTTTCTCGCCCAATAACGTCATTCGTCATTCACCGCAGACAATCCCGAACGGACATCTGTCCAAAAACACATTAGAATTTATCGCATTGGGAGTGAAGGCCTTCAAAACTCTTCTCTTCGAGGTATCTTTGCTATGGCACACATGGAGAATACGTGCGTCTAGTGATCATACTCGCGGTATAGCGCGCTCATTATCAAAGTATGCAATCAAATGCGACCGGCTAGCTTCTCTAAACAGCTACAGTTGCTTACTCCTTGTCTTTCCATAAAGTTTCTCAGTGAAATTTTCTCCCAGATTCTAAGATGTGATAAGGTTATCGTTAAACACGACTGAGCTTATGAAGAATAAGCAAACAACTTCAACCCCGATGATATATGACGACTTTTTTCCTTTTTCTTTCAAGATCTTGCTGTCATCACCTACAGATCGGTCTGCCGCTGATTGGTTGGCCGAGAAGTCACCGCGGGCGTGGGCACTGACCTTCTGTTACTATTCGGTGTCAGAGAAAATCCCATTGAGCTCGTGGTGTTGCACTCTCAGACAAAACATTTTACTGCCTTACCACAATGCGAGTTTTATTTGTAATACTCGGAAATATTATATTAATTCTCGTGCAATGCTCAAAAAGGGGAGTGCCCGCTAAAGGTAAGGGTCTTACATATTTTGCGGTCATTTCGAGACTTGATTTTAAACCTCATTATTTACCTTCCTCTCACTTTGTTATTTGGCAACCAAGCAGATCGAACGCGCATTGGAACCCGGGATGGACGACGAATTCATTATGAAGTAGTTTTTCCAGAGAGAATAACACAGAATGGAACCCTGCTTCAAGGCCGTCAAAACTTTGTCAATTATGGACATATGGGAAGAAGAAACAAGACATTATTTTACAAATTCATCGCCTTCGGGCGCATTTTTAAGTTTCACCTGGAACGAGAGAGTCGCCTGTTAGCACCAGAATTTGTTGTGGAACACATCTTCAACCACACACACCGGGTTCCGTTTGCTGGTGGTTTGGATGATTGTGTCTTTAGAGGCGAGGTTATTGGCGATCCAGATTCGACTGCGATATTTACTGTGTGCCACGGCTTGGTTAGTTCATGATTTGAAACTTGAATATACAAAGTAGTTACTTTGATATATTTTTTGACAGCCATTTAAAATACTCGAGAATATTTCATAATTGGCCGAGTTTTTTCTTTAGACTTAAGCTCGCAACTTGAGTCTTTCTAAACATGTTTTGAGATTTTCAATATCAACCATTTGACATAGACTTACAAGACCAGAAATAACCTCTCCTTTCATAGGTGTTGAAATCGTTTTGTGTAATAATATTTTCAAAGCTCTGTGTAACAAATTAATCGCCGCTAACACAGTTCTACTTAGGTGAGTTTTAACTGGCCCCGGGTATTTCTCACAGCTCAACACTAATTGTAAAGAAAACGCATTACTGTACTGTCTGTGCTAACAGGCGTATAGAATTGGGTCAAATTTTCTAGTTGCTAGAGAAGTCGTAAAATATTTGGACACATTTTTACATTGCTATCCGGAAATTCGCCGTACCAACAAATTACCCCCTAGTAAACAATTTAAAGGAACGCATTGTAAATTAAGGCCTTTTTACAGGGTCACAGTGTAACTGTTCATTTGCGCGTACAAAACGTATTTGGTAACAAAATGAGAATTTTTGCTTAAGAAAGTATGGAACTCTGTTTTATTGGCTCTCATAGGAGGGAGAATCATCTGCTTTACCGTATGTTATTCACCGTAATCCCCTTGGATAAATACACAGTATGCTTGTTTAGCATTTTCGTGAGAGTTATTGGTTTTTGTTTCTTTTTCCGGCATTCCCTACTGGGTGCAAGACATGTCTCTCTTTAGTATGCATTACTCAACATGTACATTGAATTTACCAAAACACATGCAAAACTCTAAACTTTATGTCTTAATGAGTTTTTCTTCCTCCCTAGCGTGGAATCTTCTATACAGTCGGAGAACAGTTTTTCATCGAACCCGCAGATCAACCGCAGAATAATTCTGGTAACGATTTCAGGAAATTCCATATCGTATATCGCCATTTCCCTGTCCCTATCAATAACGCAACTTCGACCTTCTGTGCCACCCCAGGTAAGGTCTTATTTCAAAACATTGAATGTCATGAATATTCCGTTTCAGCTTTGCTTTTCTCTATTGTATACAAGATATATTTACTATATCTAGATTTTGTTCAGGTTACTGAGTTCGCTTATAAACCACTCTGGTGTGTCCTAAACTATCGCGAGTTCTCGATTTCCGGGTTCTACTCACTCTCATCTGCGTGGGTTTCGTGAGCCTCACGTGAATTCACGCACATCAATGTTGCGATTCGAAGAGTGTGTTCGGTGCTACTCTTCTAAAAACTTCTTCAATGTAAAGAACATTTTTCTGCTGTTTAATTGCGCTCGAAACAGGTCGCAGTTAGCACAAATATGACACAGAAGTCCTATTTCAAGTATGCTTGACAAGAGTTTTAGTGGCTGAATGCGAAATAGCTTGCAGCCCGTTGTGGAACTGTTGACACTTGGTTCTTGTCTCAATAGCAATCCCAAGCACGTATTTTAATTGGTCACGCATTCTAGGCTCTCGATGATCTTGTCTTGATCATTCACATCACAAAAGTCTGCTCATAATCAAAATCAAACTCAGGATGTCGAGTCAAGCCAGACCAACCATTTAGCCTGTATTTCATAGATTAACACAACAGTTTTTTTTTCTAAACCGAAGGTGCGCAATTTTGCTTTGTTTTTGCCTTACGCTAGAAGTTGAATGAACTCGATCGATTCGTGACGGTGCTGTACTATCCGATTATAGTCCTGAAACACGTGTGTTCTACACGCTGAAGGTGTTTTCTGCTTTTCAACATAACGTAAAGAGTATGTAAGGCGGTCCGTCAGTTCGTTCCTTAACTGATTCGAATTTCGAGTTTGCTTTGGAGATAACAAATGCATTCCGTTTCGGTGTTCAGCCAGTGTCACATTAGGCTGTAACAACAATTGTTTCGTGTCCTTTACAAAAAAAGTACTTTAAGGCTTTTTGGATGAAAAACTACTCAAGATTAGGACTAAAACGCGTGAATTTATGCGAAAACAAGCTTTCAAAAGTGACACAAACAAGCAACATTCCATACCTTTAAGTCCGACGGTGAGGGAGTTCAGTACATATAAGGCAAAATTTACTAAGTGGAACTAATTGTATTCTTACTCTCAGGTCACTGTAAAATGATGAAAGAGTTTATTTTCTGAAATAGCTGACTTTTTGAAATCACTGAGACGAAATTAGCGATGTCATGGCAAAAACTTGTAATGCTTTTGGATGAAAAACTACTCACTATACGAACAGTGAATTCTCTTTATTTACAAGTTTTGAGTAAGAAATAAAAACGCCTGTAAACCCGATATTATTCCAAAACTTGTGCCAAGCATAACAACCGCAGTATCAAAGGTGTTCGTTTTTTCATTATTACGTTGTTTTGCGTACATGGAATATCTGCATGGACTCTGTTTGTCAATGTTGTGATTTATGACAACCTGAAAAGCTCTGAAAATGACAGGTTCATTTCAGTTTGTTATTATTTTTGAATGTTTTTCCTCATTAAAGCAATTGACCTTGGCATGCTTTTATCAAATATTTGCAGAAAACTTGTGATTAGTCATCTCCCGGTTGTAATTCAAATTAAACGAAAAGCGTCCAAAATTGGGATTTCACGATATTTTCACAGCCACGTACACGTTTTGTTGTAGAAACAAACTTAATAAAAATATCCAGGCTTAGATTGCCTACAAATTAAGAACAAGCTAAGAACAGTTAGGCTGAATTTTGATCAGGCTAGTTTGAGATGTGAGTAAACTGCCATTAAGTATTCTGTATTTATCGCATACCGCGATAGGAAATACAAACACGTGTTTCTTAGCGCCTTTTATTGTTCTTAGCAGCTAGGCCTCAGTTTGGAAATGTCAGGAAACAAGAACAATTTTGAAAAATTTTGAGACTAAAAATTCTCAAAAAGCTTAAGAACGTCCCAGCTTCAACCGAAAGTTACTGGTTCAGCAACTGCAGAATACCCTGCCACCTAGTACCATCTTTTGTTATTGATTATAACGCGCATCTACTTTTGTAGAACGAGGAATGCGCAGTAATAAATTATTGTAGTGGCAGGGTATTCTGCAGTTAAGCGGGTCTTATAAAACTGTGCAGAATTCAGAATTTAGGTTTCGGCTTTTCCGGTTCTGGCGTGAAGCAAGAAGTATAACAAAGCAAAACAAGACGAGTGTAAAACGTTTGTTCTTTGTTTGTTGTTGTGCTCTTCGGGATGTTTTCTCTTTGTGTACGGGAAGACTAGAAAACTGTGGCTGTTGCTTTTTTAACCTTGGAGGGTTAGATAATGTTAACGTAGTTAAACTGTGTATAGAATATCAAAAGTCAAGCTTTCTCTTTGCAGTGACGTAATGTAGCTCAGTTTTGTTCACCGGATGTCAATTTGGAACATTTTCTTTATTGTGAGTGACTAATCCATGTATGATAAGTAGATTTTCTCCTGCAGTCAGAAGTTGATACAATTTCTTCAGTTTAGTTTAAGGTTTTGTAAATTCTGTGTACAGATGATATTCTTCATATAAAAAGACGTATGAATAGAAGTGAGCGAATGACAGAGTTCCGGTGTCCGTTTGTCTTAGTTATCCCGCGGTCACGTTTCCTGTACTCTTGTTGATTTCTTCTAGATTCCAGCGTTATAAAACTTGAAGTGTTTGGTGAAAATATTAACGAAACAGATCAAATTGTGGAAGAGAAAGTTGTTGAAAGAAGAAAGAGACGAAAGCGGTCACTCGATGAAGTAACACTGGAGTTGATGTTAACCGCTGACAAAACTATGGTGAAGGCTTTCAGGAGCAAAGCGGACCTAGAAAGCTACCTCATTACTATCATGGGAATGGTGAGTGATAGCTGCCACTGTGAAAGAAAAATTTACTCTGTGTGCATTACTTTGCGTGCTTCGGCTCGTGAAATGTCTGGTTACCCAGTAACAATCTTATTCAACGATGTAACGCAGAAATCAACAGGTTTGTTTTACGTGCGCCGATCCGTTTCCCTAAAGCGCTGCATGCCATCAACAACTTCTAAGTAAACGGAATGTCGCTAGTTATCATTGATCTAGAGTGGTTATATCTTGCTATCGCTTTTGGCGTTAAATTTCTATTGATGGACAACGCCCGACAGAGCTGTCAGCTATATCAGGTGCACAATCTAGTTTGAGTGATGTTTTTAGAGAGTGATCTTAAGAGATGCCAAAAAGAGAACGTTTTTGAGACGATGCAGAGTTAAACAAACACTTTTACAAAATGTATGGCAGAGCTGTTTCCTCAATAACGCTTTATAGAATGCATAAGATATATAACACGTACACTAAGCGAACGCAGAGTTCTAAGAAGGTCACAGAGAAGTTTTTGCGGCAATCGCTGTTATCAACACTGACTGTACCCGTCGTACTCGAAGCTTTTCTAAACTTTTAAACACTTTTATGAGGTATTTTAGATATTTCAGTGCGCTTCTTTGAATGAAATACTGTCGGGATATTGCAACTGGTATTGCAGCTGGCTATAAACCACTTCTTGGGTAGAGTTAAGTTTAAGGCCTTGCCAAAAACAATTGAGTTACTGATAATAATACTGAGGGAGTGAACTTTCTAATACTGCACGCAAACCCTATTCAAATACTCTCCACGAGCCATACGGACTGTCGCTCTATTCTTATAGCACTTTAATGAATTATAATAGTATTTCAAAGCCGACTATAGCTTGTTACGAAACTAAGCAGACTTAATTTAACTAATCCTTTCGTATGAACAAAGTTTGCCAACTTGTATGGAATTGTGTTTGCTTTCGTTTCTCTCCGTAAACAGCAAATAGAGCCTTGCTGCAGATAAATTTAGGTGCCAGATTTGCGTCTTTTAAAACAGTTTTGTGCATCTATCAAAAACCTGCTTCAAAAAGCGAGTCAATATTCATTCCGTTTTTTAGAATTGTTTTTTGAGACAATTGCTTCTCTTCGACTTCCCTTTTGTTTGTTTAGACTGTTCTTATGAGATAAGAACGCGCCGGGCTGACAAAAGCGTCGAAGCAGCTTAAGTGTGTTCGTTTGGATGATCACGTCCTAAGATAAAGCCACGGAAGCCTTTCTCACGCTCTGGGAATTGTGGCTACTTATTTTTTGTTAGTTAAGTCAGGCCCGTTGGGTCGGAAGGAGGGGGATACGATGAGGTCGCCTGCACCCCCCCCCCCCTCTACCACAGGGTAAGAAGGTCCACTGATTTGAAAAAACAACAATATCCTTTACGTGCGTGCCATCAGATCAGAATACACTATCGAGTGATTTAAAAAGTGTGAGGAAGTAAAAAAGACATTTACATTATAGTTCTGTTCTGATTCAACGTGTGTGTAGTGCAAATGAAATAAAGCTGAAACAATGTTTCATTTGTTATTAAGAAATAGTTACACTGTTCTCTAAAACTGTAACGAAATTACTCCTCCAAAAAAGGTTGAATATCACCCACGTTTCTTGGAGTTGTTTTTGGCTCCCTACCTTTCAGTCTCAGACATCCAAATTTTCAAAATATCCCGGGGAAGAATGCCCTCTGGATTATAAGCTTTTCTTCTCTCTTGTGTTAGTTTCTCAATCCGAAAATAGATTCAAGAGTTGTTGATATTTGTTTCTAATGTAAACAACCTGTAAACAATTTGTTTTTTTTTACCGCAGGTATCTCGCATCTACAGTGATGCATCCATCGGAATGAGAATAAATATTGTCTTGGTGAAAATAATTATGTTGTCTCAGGACGAGGTAAGCCTAGGCATATTATTATATGATGCTTTTAATATTTGTTTGTTTCTATTCATTATATAGATATTTGTGTTTTACTGTAAATATACGCCACTCAAGATTTAATATGAAACTACATCCGGGACTTGAATGACATATGTTTTCTATCCCCTCACCAGTGAAGATATCGCTGACGCCAGTTTATTTTATCCCTCCTAACGAGCGATGAGGGGCTCTCGTATAGATGCACAAGATCGCGCTTTACATGAGGTGCGCCCTATCTATGCGCTTTACATGAGGTGCGCCCTATCTACGCGCTTTACATGAGGTGCGCGCTATCTACGGTGCGCCCTATCTACGCGCTTTACATGAGGTGCGCCCTATCTATGCACTTTACATGAGGTGCGCCCTATCTACGCGCTTTACATGAGGTGCGCGCTATCTACGGTACGCCCTATCTACGCGCTTTACACGAGGTACGCCCTATCTACGCGCTTTACATGAGGCGCTTTACATGAGGTGCGCCCTATCTACACGCTTTACATGAGGTGCGCCCTATCTACGCGCTTTACATGAGGTGCGCCCTATCTACGCGCTTTACATGAGGCGCTTTACATGAGGTGCGCCCTATCTACGCGCTTTACATGAGGTGCGCCCTATCTAAGACTTACAGCTCTCGTATGAATTAAGACCGTATTTAAAGTCGCGCGTTTTGTTCTGGATTAGAAGTTTTGTCTGTTTTTAGTTTAGATACACCCCGACGAGCCTGCGATGATAAGCTAGGAACACATTAAGATGAAAACCTTCTTTCAACCTGTTCTATCTTAACTACAACAATAACTTGTGCTTCTTATTTAGCCAGGTCTCAACGTAGTGAAAAC
>JANVCF010206491.1:0-14911 GCA_025388745.1 Hydrozoanthus gracilis
GTTGAACCTTCGATCAGTACTGGTCAGTGCTAACTTTACCCAGTCCCTCTGTCGTTGCGTTGTGACTTTTTTGTTTGTGTTGCGAGTTTTTTTATTTGCGTTGTAAATTTTTTATTTGCAGTGTGTTTTTTTATTTGTGTGTTGTGAGTTTTTTTTATTTGCGTTGTGGTTTTTTTGTTTGCGTTGTGGCTTTTTTGTTTGCATTGTGTTTTTTTTATTTGTGTTGACCCTTGTGGGCCACCGTATCTTTCACTTGTCTCGTATGACACCATCATGATATTTAATTATCAAATACACTACGTACTAACAACATATTACAATATGGTAACGTAGTATGGTATTCGCTACATCCACAATTTGCATATAGTTTACATTTTCGGGCATCTTGCGTCCCATAATAAAAGTGCTTGAGTGATCGTTAATTCTACAAAACGTTATTCCGATTGCTCTTTTCTGAAAAGTGATGATTTTCTGTAAATTAGTTATCTATGTGTTTTCAAATAGCAGAACTCTATTGGTCAAGAATGGCTAAATAGTACAGTTAAACAAGAAATGACCTATTGACATGTTTAATTTTAGTCAAATTTTTTATGTGCTCTTTCCAATTTTGGTGTGAGTTAGTTGAGATTCCTAGGTAGTTAGCTTGTTTTTCACATCTTTGTTGTTTGTTGTTGAGACAAACTCCAAAGTTTTAGTTGTTCTTTTTAAGGTGAGCGAAAGACAAGATTTGTCAAGATTTAAGCTGTTAACTTTACTTTTAGATAATTCTTCGTTTATCGTAATCTCACTAACATTTCACTTTCCAAGGGCTTTTGTAGCTTATTTTAAGTAGGCTTCCATTGTATGATAATAAATTGAAATGCATTTAGAGCTCTATATACTTTCTAAGTTCACCTTGCGAGGTGTTAACTTCACTTTGAACGGTTCCGGTGTCAAAACAAATCCAAATTTTTCATGGATATCTGGTAACCCTTGATATGTTGTTTCTATCTTGAACATCTTCAGGAGGCCACCCAGGAACAAGAACAACTCTGCCTTAGCAAGACTGGAACCAAGACAGCGCCGGGGTCCGGCCGAGAACGGCATAATACATTGTTGTAAATTGTATTTGATGCTTCCAGTTTTGTCATCAATGAAGCGGTAGGGGTTGAACTGCAGTGGTTGGTGAAAGTAGCGCGGGTCGCGGTTTGCACTCCATAGATTAGCTACCACCATGGTACCTTTAGGTATAGAGTACCCTGCCACGCCTGTTTTCTCTGTCGTGCAATGTGGTATGGCGAAAGGCACCACGGTACTAAGACAAAGAGTTTCCAAAACCGTTGCCTCCAAGAGTGTCATTTTGGGCCTGTCGTTTATGCTTGGCACATTTTTTTCTCCCATAAACTCGTCGATCTCATTTTGGAGGGACTTTTGAAGTACTGGGTATTTCAGCAGGAACGCAACGGCCCAACTAAGACTAGATGCTACAGTTTCAAAACCTGCATCAAAAATATCAGTAAGAATAGCAACCTTGTCTTCTTTCCCTATCATTGCATAGTCACCTTCTTCCGCCACAATATTTTCTAACTCAGCGGCAAAGCTCCAAATCTGATTATTGAAATTTTTTTTCTTGCTTGACTTGTAAAAGTTCTTTACAAATGCTATTAAGTCGTGGGCTGGGTTTTCTAAGATGCTAGTTTCATTTCTTAAAGCAAGTGACAACCATGGCATAAAGTCCAGGGCGCGAAAAGAAGGGTCTCCCATGAACTTTCTTCTATTTTCGAGGAGATCGTAAAGCTCCTCTTGTAGAACACCCTGCTCTTCGAATGAGGAACCAAATGTTAATCGAAAACTCAATGCCAGCACATTCTTCCTTAGAAAAAAGGGTGCAGTTATTGGACTGCCCTCATTCCAAACAAGGTATGCCCTTAATTTTTCCAACTCCTTAAGAATAAGATTGTGTAACAGCGTCGGATCCTTATAGAAAGAGTTTAAAATTTGAACAGCGCACTTTTTATGCAGTACTTGACGTGCTCCATAGTCTGAGAATGGAATGCTGCGCCCTTCGCTGCTGTTCTTCTCGAAGGAATACGTTTGGGGACGACCAGCAAACTGGAATGACTTCTTTCCAAAGGCTTCTCGAATGACATCACAGGTATTGAGAACAACCACGTCCCAGGAGCCAAGTCTTAAGAAGAAAACTGATCCGTAATCTTGCGCAAGTTTAGTGAGAGACAAGTGTGGTGTTGAACCAAGCTGTAGAAAGTTACCTACAACGGGTAAACCAAACGGTCCTGGAGGATAGTTGGCCGGTTTCCTGTTTACTTGAATGTAAAACAAGAGGGAGAAAAACAGCAGTCCCCAAAAAACAGCACAGAAAGGTCCATCGAGGAGAACGTTGCCAACAAATGAGGTTACATCTTCTCCCATGATGATATTCTTTCAAGGTTCGAGAAATGTGTCTAACTCAATAATTGTGACGCATTTTTATTGCATTCAGGTCCAGGAAACAGCGCACTGGGCTGGAATGTGAAGTTCAAGGTGAAGTTTTTCATTTATAAAAGGGTTGATACTATGACAATATTTCTATTGATATTTTTTCAGCTGACCTTGGTAACCTAATAATGCAATAAAAACGTTTCGGTCAACCGAGCTATATTTAACCTTTTTATCACACACCACTTGAATAAAACCTAGAGCGATTAACCTTGGGTTGCTTTTCCCACTCATTCATCGTCAAAGTCGGCGGATAAACAGCAAGGCCATTTTAATTGCCAAGGAACTGAACTTCATTAGATGCCATCATGTTGACTCAAAATGTTTCATAACAAACCAGTAAAATCAAATCATCATATCAAACTCCCTGTTTAACGATGTTGTAATTAAATCTAAAAACAAATAAAGTTATATTGAGGTCAACTGACGGAATACGTAATAGTTTTGAAAGCATTCCAAGGTTACCGTCCAATATATTCATGTATATATAAAATTTATAACAACAACAAAGATTAGATCACGTTTACGCACTACAACGCTGTTTCAAGAGAGCACTTGTTGGCTCTCTCTCGTCAGGTGCATTATATATATAAATATATCTTTCTTTTTAATTGTTTTTTTTAAAGGGAGTACACTTTCCGACATGACAAGATACTCCAGCTTAAAGCAAATTAGAAGTTCAACACGCCGCCAAAATTTTTTACTTCCCAGAAACATTCTTCCGGAATAAACTTTCGTCATTGCATCACATTAAGCTTGAGTCGCATAAATAAACGGAACACACAGAAATTGAATTTGTTTCACAGCGCTAGTAACGGCATGAAAACGAAAAATGTCATCACGGCCTAGCTTAGAAATAACTATTCAAGAAATGCTGACAGTTTACTACAGTTTAACGAAACTGTTTTTTAATATTGTGTTTGCATTTCGATAGATTGTTAACCTATAACTTCGTCATAATATCTCTTGTAAGACTTTGTGTTTGGTGCACAAGATTCTCATCGTTATATCAGGATAATCTTCATCTCAAAGATCGTTTTAACTCAATACCTTTTGCTGTGTTCATTATCAGGGCAGAGAATGTTCACCGTTATATCATGAACATTGTAGTACCGGGGATCGTTATAACGGGGTTCCGGCTGCTTGAGTAAGAGTATTAAAGTTAATGTGATACGATAAAGTTGCAAAATTCTCTATCACTTAAATAAAGTTCGAGTTGCGAGTGGTCCTTTCGTTATATAGGCTACGCGTGGAATGCAGTGTTGTCAAAACAGTGAGTTTCGTCTTTGTAGGGGTGAGAAGTAAATTGCTTAAGAATCCAACCTTTCAGTGCCAATATAGTGTCTTCCTTATCTATACAGTTTTTATGATCAGAACAAACGTTAAGGTATGTGCATCGTGCCAAAAAAACGTAAGTTGTGAATGAGTAGCATCTCAGAGTTTACGGGGGGGGGGGAGATGGGATGTTGGGTATGTGCCAATCTTCTGGGCATGGTTTTCAGGCCTTCCAGTTTTGAACTTGGGTATGAATCAGGGATATTATTGTCTAGAAAACGCTATAAAACTTTGCAGTACTTACAAATGCTTCGTACAAGGTGCAACAGTTCGAAGTGGGTCGAAATGTTACTGGGTATCGGGTTCCTAGTTTAGAACTGGATTAAGTTTGTGAAGGCCCAGCGGCATACCCCAACCCTAACTTCTCACGAGAAATAAACCGCTCAAAAAATGTGGATGTGTTTTATCGCTGAAATACGAGACGATACCGATATCGAAAAAACAGCAAAACGGTAAATAAACAAGGTCAAGGTGCCGAGCTCTTCAATGATGCGTAAATTTAGTTTGGTTTCGACGTGTGCTTTTTTTCAAAAAGCAAGAAACCAAAAATGGTTTAATTTACTTAAACGTTGCGAAATCTGAGCAGATGCGTAGTCAGAGGCATAGTTCATTTGCACTTCAAAAATGTTGTTTGTTTGCTAGTTAAGAAATATGATTCGTGTTTGATATCTTAATCGGACCTCACAAGAGACGTCTGGTGAGATTAACGACTTGCTGATAAACCACTACTGTCAAAATACAACAAATTCAGGCGATACCAAAAGAAAATTCTGCTGGAGTCGTAATCATAGGCCTGCAGATTCCAGTACAAACATTTTTTATAAGAACAACTTTGTAAGAACGAGGCTCAGATTGGCCAAAACTTAAGAACAATTTAAGAAAAAGCAAAGGCTTGGGCTTGATTGAGACTTTTATCTTAGCTTTATAAAAAATGATTCGCTACTTTTTTTTCTTTTAATCATTATCATTGCTCGAAAATGAACACTACCCTGAAGGCTGTTCCTTTCAACGGTTGTGAGCATACTGTATCTTCACAGGAAAATAGGCAAGCAATCCGTTTTCAAATACGTGTATCGCAGTACCATAGAATTCACTTTTTTTTCGTTTAAACCACAAATAGAAATAGTAAGAACAAATTGAGAACAACGAATTCAGTCCAATTATGAACAACGAATGCGGTCCAAATTAAGAACAATTTGGGGCTCAAATCGCCAAAAAAATTAAGAACAATTTACTGGTTCTTATAAAATAAAGTGTATGCCTGTATGACATAGTTGTTTACATTTTCCTCATTAATTACATTGCCATAAATCAAACTTTAACATTGAGACAAAATGAGTCCAAATTTCGATAGAATATCGCAAAGTGAATAATCATCGAGAGTTAAGCGCGACACAAAGAATACTTGAGAAAAACGAGGCTTAAAAAGAAGTTTGTAGGGCTTGAGTGGCAAGAGTTGCCTCAACTCCATACAATTACTGTAAGTTTTTGACTTTTAAAAATTGGCTCATTTCTCCAAAAGAATCCACTTTACCAAGCTAAAATTTTGACTTTCCACTAATTGCACTACACTCTATCGAATTTTCCTTTTCTTTTGTTCGAATGTTGAAGTTGGTTTCATATGCCTTTATTGTGTAAACAATGAAATCTGCCTAAATCTGCTAGGGCAGAGAAAAAACGACTCCCTTCCTCCTCTACTGAAAATATTTGAAATGTCACAAAACAGTTTACTATAAGAGAACTTATAAGCTTTCGGCAGTTGCAACTGGAGTCGTGTTGACAGTAGAAACATGAGCAAGATTCCATTAGGTCACCTACAACTTGTTGAAAGAAACCTACTCTGACGCAACAAAAGATTCAGAAATTGTACCCCTGTTCGTAAGCAGAGTCTTGATATACGAAATGTTCAAAAACAAAACCCGGTTTCTTATGCCTCCGTATTTAGAGTTTTTCTGGTTTTAAATTTTTCACAAAACGCGCACTCCTGAACCCCAGCTTGTTGCAGGTCAGTTGTTAAGCGCGCTGTCCCGGTCCATGATATACTTTTAGTAATATCTTGTATCTTTTACTATATACCTAACATTTTACGGTCCAAAGTTTTACAACCCCTGTATGACTGCTACAAGATTATGTCATACTTGTCTAGCCTGCGACTAAGCTTTCACGCGCGATCAAGGAAGAGAGGGATTGGGCCCCACACTTCGCGCGCCATTTGTTTGGCTTGAAGTAGTTGATGTGAGACAAGACACAGAGTACTTGGGGGTAGTGGCTTAGTGAATATCTACCTCGGGCCTTCGGCGCTCAGTAGATATTCTGCCACAATCCACCTCAATTGAAACAGAATAAGTGTTGATTAACGTTCGTTGTTTGCGAAACATAACGAAGACTGAAAAACAAACGCGCAGTTTAACGAATTTATTGTTTGTTTGCTATCAATAGTGATATTTGGAATTTAATGGTCAAAAACATTTGTTTAGTTGTTCACCATTTTTTACACAAATACGCGTTGGAATCAAGTGCATACATAATACTTTGATAAACAATTGCTGGATAGTTTCTGTCCAACGTAACTAAGGATTTTCAATAGTTCAGAAGCATTGGATGAAGTTATAAGAAAAGGCATTACTTACATAGAACTTTATTTCCATCTCAACGGACGCGGAAAGGAAAAATAAAACATTAACAAATTCGCCACGAAGGGCGTTATCATTTTCAATATATTAACTATATTTTGTCTCAAATCTTTTTCTATTACTTAATATTGAACAAAACAATTTAATGTACAATCTTTAATTAAACTGCAATCACATATTTCAACAAAGAACACTTGTCCGCGATCTGTCAGCCGGACTTTATTCTTCTGATGGTTCTTTAACTTCTACTCTACCTAGCGGGCTACCAGGATTTCCGTATATACCTAATTAAAACTTAATTTTAAAAATCAATTTTTTTTTATAAAATCCATTATTTCCTACATTTTGGAGTATGCTTTTTATTATCTCACTAACTTATAAAACCAAATAAGCATGTCATAAATTTGAGGAACGAATCTAGTCTGTACATAAATGCGTTTAACAAACTCACTTGAAGCACATTGAAAGTGAATTGTTTTCACAATTTCTAAAAAACACTTCAAACGTCTGTTGCTCAAAATTGCAAACCAAGCTACCAAGACTATTTAATAGCTGCATTTAAAAAAAATATTTTTAGTACACTGTTGCATGCATGCGACAAATTATTACAACATTTTGTAACGTTGATGTCGGATATAAAACACGAATTTGGGGAAATGTTATGACTGAGTTACAATCCACAAACAGAAAAACCAACCAAACAAGGTATATCCTGCGTATTCTTTAAATCAATCTCCTGCAAACTCAATTATCTTAGACCGAGAATGTCAAAACTTTTGAGTTTTCTTTTGGCAGTTCTATAAAGTAAGCAATCATTTTGCTCTTTTTGACAAGTGGAAACGATTGGTGCTATTTGATCAAGCCTTTGCAGTGGTCACTAAAGCGCTATGAAGTGGCCCTTATGCTGCTTGTATTGGTGAGCTGAAACGATTTGCGTTTTTCGTTCTGTTTTCTAAACTCTTAACAATAACTCATTTGATCGCCTTGTAAAGTAAAGTCGGTAAATGCTCAGTATTTCGACAAATTTTGAAAATTGGAGTTTTCTGAAAATTAGGCAAATTGATTTAAAAATATTCTGCAGGAGAAGGATTCATTCATTTTAAAACAAAATTCTGTAGCTGTAGAAAGTAACTGAATCAAAATAAAAGCTGTTAAAATAGCAACAACAAACAATACCATCAAACGATTTCAGTACTGTTGATCGACTTGTGGGACGAAAGTCATAATGATTGATCGATTGGTGGTGATGATGATGATGAAAATGAAAAAGATTGACTGATTGGTGATGATGGTGATAAGAAAGAGTGTGATGTTAATGATATTTATGTTAAACGGACGACTAGTATCATATTAAACACTACCATTAGCTATAAGTTTGGACGCTACTTTGGTTGAACGATGATTGAGGAAGAGTTTGTATTACACTATCGAACACAAATGTTACAGAATTTCTAGCAGCTAAGATTACTGTAGTTAAAATTCCAAATTATTACTAAGAAGCATCAGCAATATTTAGTTCAGGTTATTCTAAAATAACAAAAACAATCAGAGAGTTAATACAATTGATGTATGAACGCTCACTGTATGGAGGTAATTCCGTACACTTTGCTTCCTTTTTTGGCAAATAAAACTTTCACGTGAGTTGCACCAACTTAAACTAGTTACACGAAATAAAAAAAAACGACAGCTTTTATGGTCAGTAAAATATGTCTAAGCGAAGAGCGCTGACGACACTCCTCACTCTTGGCCAGTACGGAATTGCCTCTTGAAAGTACGAAAGAAATACCGGTGGAGAGTTACAGATGTCCTAGGTTTAAAGCGTGGTGCAAATTGATTATGTCCGAGTGCAAGTTGACACGCCAAAATGGATAACCCATCTGTAAAAACAAAAGAACAGAAGTTTACTGGTTAATTTGGTTAGTCTGGTAAGTTCTTGTGTGAGTCTATGGGCGCCCTGACACGAGGGACTATTTAAACGCCAATTACGTTCGAATGACGCATAGTTATCTGTTTCCTGCCACGACGGGCCTGAGAAAAAATAATTGTAAAGCCTGGTCTAGATTGTTCATGTCCAAACGGCGCATAGTTTTCTGTTTTCTGCAACGGGGGCTAGAGATAAGCTAATTCTAAAGCCTGGTCTAGATTGATCAGGTCCGAATGGGAAGTCACGCGCCAGAACGGGAAGCCCATCTGTAGAATAAAAAAAAGAAAAGAAGAGAACACGGCAATCAATGAAATGCGAAACAACACGGACCATACAGATATCCTATAGGGAATATAAACTACTTCAGTGTAGGGAGTCTTCAAAGGTCAGCTCCCATTCTTTCCGAGGGTTTGCTATGCTTCTTCATTCCCCAGCTTAATGATCGGACGTCAATACGGGTCAATTTTTTATTTTTTATTGATATTTGTTTTTTTTAAAATTGTGTTTCAAAAACAAATCACAGATGGAATTTCCTTTGTCAGAAATTAAAAACAAGGATTATATTAAACAATTTTTCTAACACCACTTTTGTAAAACAAAAAAAGAGTTCAGCGTGCACAAGATGTTGGCCTGCTGGTTATAAAGGGAGTAAAAACTCAAAAGAGTTTTTTTCTTAAATTTAAGGTACTTCAAGGACAAAAATTAAAAGCTTGTTTTCTGGACTTCTGGAGATAAGAAACAAACGGAAATAAAATTAGTCTCAGTAGTTGCGTAGCATTAGTCACGACCAGTCTTGCTTTCATCGTCCACGACAAACCTAATTTCTCTTTTATATATCGAAGCAAGAAAGAACTATTGCACTTTGAAACTGTGAGCGAGTTGATTTTGACTTTCTTCAAATGACTTTACTACCATACTTTATTAGGAATTGTCCTTTTAAACGGCCACTCCGTAGCCTACAAGCACGTTCTAGTCTTCAGTTTGATTTTTACCACAATTAAAAAGAAATGAATTGCACAAAAGGCAGTCAAGTTTGCTAAACTAGTAACAAGATTAAAGCAGTGAGCTTACTTCAAAAAGGTGATGGCCGGTAACTTAAAAGTCGCAATCACGTGTTCAACATCCGATTTCTTATTTCATTCAAGAAAACTATGCATGATTTTGGGAGCAACTCGCTGGATTAAAACAAGGCAAATTTGGTGAATACGATGGTTAAATTCTATCTGCATGCTTAAAACATAGCATGGAACCATACATGAAAAAATTTCAACGCATCACTTTATAGTGCTGATAGTGGATAGTGCTGATAGTGGATTTTTAAGAAGCTTTCAAATGGCGTAATCTGGCCGTATATTTTTCTAAGAGTCAAAAACAAAGGCGGACGAATAATCAAGAAAACTAAACAGCTGCCCAAAATAAATAAATCACAGCTGGTTTGAGCTTTTCCCATATCTAGATAATGCTGACAATGAAAACATTCTGGCGTTTAATAAAAGAAACTCGAGTTACAGCGCAGTATTTTTTCTACAAGTGTCAACATCGAAAAGGAAAGAACATTGTATTTTGGCAATATTAAAACTTATTTTACAAACATTATAACCTAAATAAACAGAAACTCGAAACTTTTGGAGCATTGTCAATAACCAGAACTGACTTGCTTAAGAGATTAAGGACAATGCGACAGAAAGACGCGGTTTTCAAAGACAACCGCGTTTTTGCCGCTCAGTCATGCCATTTAATAACGAGTTCCGCACCGCTCCGAAAAAATTACTGATATTAAAACATCTTTTCATTTTTTGTCAATAGAAAATGCAATCTTACTGTTAAGCTGTATAGATTGCTCGGATTCAACAAACGTTTTTAGAAAAACAAAAGCAAACAAAAACCAAGATCACCTTAAAAATACATCATTGAACTCAGCCCAAAACACATCTCGTTTATGGATAAGCATAAAAAATAACTGTTATAAAATTATATGGAAGGTAAAATACCGCGACCCATAAAGAAATAAATCCTCTTGAATCCTCTTAAAACTAGTAGCTAAAGGGAATCGCGAAGATCTCTGGCTAATTCCATTCGAGCTTGTATGCCACATACAGTATTCCATTACTGGAACAGGATGTCTTATTTCTAATAGTAGTAAAATCAGAAGTGCCGAATTTCAACACAAAATGTCGACGAACAGAAATCGTTAAACTAATAAAAAAAAACCATTTGAGTCTGGTTAGCTAACAGATTCTACAACAAAATAAAGAAAAAGGGTTTTTACTGTGCGTCCGTCACAGAACAACCCACGTTATATAGTCTTAGTCTCTGATGAATCCAATCTAGTCACTTCTTTATTTCAGGGGGGACGTGTTCATTACGTGACAGACAGCTATTTTTTATGAAGACTCGACATCAAGATGAATTTTCGTGTGAAAGCCTGGCAGTTTTCTAATGTTACGAAAGCTGCGAAAAAAATCTCATGAATATTCTTTTCTATTCGTATAAACCATATCTTCGTTTCTGCAACTTTTACCCCGCAAAACGAAGCGAAATAACTTAATTTTCTCGTGATGCTATCAATCTGGGTCTCACTGAAAGTACGACCTAAATCTCCCACTTACGAGTCCAAAGCAAAGAAAAAAAAAGACTTTTATGTTGTTAAACGAGACTCTTATTTGCTGCATTTAACTGTTACAAGAAGGCAGCATATACTTTTGGTTCATCTATTTCGAGGTTCTACGTTGACGACTGAATAATTATTCATCTGTAGTGCCACAAAAAAGAGGGGAGAGTCATAAAAAGTACCGTAAAAAGAAAAATTAGTTACGCCACTGACAGTAGTCCACAAAATCTCTGCTAAAGAGAAAGTCACAACAACTTACTACGAACACACACGCAAACTAATTATTACCTGTTTACTGGCAATCTCTTCGTCTCGCCCATCCCCGACAACTATGTATGTACATTTTTTCCCGAAACGATTTGTTATTCGTTCGAAGCAACTCTCTTTTCCTGTACAAAAGGAAATAAAACGGCAAATACCGCATAAGCAAAATCGTTTGTCGTATCTACCCACTTTTGAGGCCTTAAAGATTGGAAGCTGGACTTTCAGCCGCCTGGAGACTCTAACCCTCGCATTTATGTCAATTTATCTACATTTCACCACTAACTTTTCCTTACATAAAAAGAATAATAAAAAAAGAAATGCACTTGGTAACGAACAAACGTTGTAAACAAACACGCAATTCTCCTGAACTGTTTTCATGGAAAATAGGAGTCTTACTTTGAAAAGATTTTAGGACTTGACAAAATAACAAAGACAATTATTAAACACCTCCTTAAATCAACCACTAAGTGAACAACAGGCGGAAAAATTGGAGTAAGAGCGCAGTTTGTACTTCAGTGACAGGCGGAAAGATTTCCCACCAAAACGCAGCACGCACAACATCAAATCCGGAGAAAGTTTCCACCAAAACGTAGCACATTCAACAACAACAGCAAGAAAAAGTTCCTGCCAAAACGCAGCAGCAGAAAAAAGTTCTCGTCAAAACGCAGAACGTAAAACAACAACAACAGCAAGAAAAAGTTCCCGCCAAAACGCAGTTCGTACGTCAACGACTGAAGCAGGCAAATTCGCGCCAAAACGTAGCAAGTACGTTAATCGTTTAGACTAGTATATAGTGCAAAGTAATTGCGGCAAACGTTACTCGATACCTTGTAACACAAAATTGATTGCTAGTTACTTGGCTTAGGTTAATATGTACGTTTCAGAAGATACGTGTTCCGTATATTCCCTGTGAGTGTGACTGATATAAACAGCTTCGTTAATTTTCATAGTTTGAAAACAAAACAGGATCAAGCCTAAATTAGCTTTTACAAAGGAGATTGACGTCAAAACCCAAAAGACTAAAGATTAACATACAAACTGATTTTGTAGTTCAAAACACTCACCAACTTTTGTGGCGCTGTAAATATTTTCAATGGGAAAAATGCCTCCCAAGCCATACAACAGGCATTTTGCCAGCGCTGGTACAAGTTGTGTAGTCGTCACCATTATGTTGAGACAGTTCGACCTGGCATAGGGAGACCAAAGTACATTTTAAAAAAAAATTTTGCCGTTTTAGTCCCTGTATAGGTTGTCAAGACCCTAACTTCTCTATACAAAATAAAAAATTTTGTAATGAGAGAATCAAAATTTGTCAAATACTTAAAGAACACTAAAGATGAAAAGTTAAATTCTCCCACACTTTAAAAAAATCAAATACGGGCTCTAGTTGGGAGAATTTATTCGTTAAAAAATGCACAGTGAACACACACAACTTTTGACCTCGCTCGCGCCAAGAAATAGCTACAAAAATTAAGCCTTAAGTCACGCAGTGAAAAATACATACATACCACAACTAGCTGGTATGCACTTAAAAGTTTTGGTTCTAGATAATCCTCTGCGTTTTTGAAACCGTATACAAACTTTGAAAAGTCAAGTAAATTATCTTTTTTTTGTTGTTTGAATTGCAACAGAAAATGATAATTTTTGTGTGTTGACAATTGTTTGAGGGACTTCAATATTTACTAAAGTTGGGCAGAAGCTAAATGAGCAACGAGAAACCTGTAAAACAAATTAAAATTCGCAGCTTGTGAAATGGAAAATGATGCGCTTTGAGGCAAACTAAATTTTTACACTAGTCTTACTCTACACAAATCCACAGGGTTCAACACTGAAAATCAAGGAAAATCCTCCCTGGCGCCCTTTCGACAACTCTTAAAAAGGACTCGGAAATCTGACAATCTAATACTGCCGGGTGAAATACCAGCGAAATCCTTTCTCGAGTCTAAGTGGCTTACAGGGCCGGTGCCTATCTCCAGTTTCTGCAGTGATAAGCAGATGAGAGTTTTTGGCTCCACCTGGACAGGACACTAATCTATCGCAGCTTAGCTCCCAGCAGGGCTGGTACTCATTTATACAGCGGCGTCTTTTGGAACTAAGTCGGGTAAGTGTCTGATCGAGGCCCTCGGATTACGAGTCGAGCACGCTAACCGCTCAGCCACTGCGCCAGGTATTTGTAACTCATATCATCTACCTGGAGTGGATCATGGTGAGTGCCTTCAGGGCAAGGGTTAACCAAGAGTCTGTCATAGCCTCCAATTCCATTCGTAGTTGTAACCACGTCTCTCGTTTGGCAGGACCCAGCAAACCTAAAGATCAATCCAGAAAGATGAAGAAGGTTAACACAAAGCCTCAGGGGTACGAGTTTGCATTTAACTGAACCGTCCGAAGAAGAAATGCACAATACGCAAAAAACACAACAGCAACGTGAATGTGGTCGCGGCGAGGTCACTCAACGATTTTTCTAAAGAAGTCTTAAGTTAAAATTGTCAAATATTTTGACGAAAACTTCTTAGTTTCGAATTTGCATATTATTGAAGTTTTTTTAACCTTCACTTCACAACAAACAATTAACTCAACAGCTAATTCAATAATTGAGACGATCTGGTTTTGCAAGTTACATGAAACCTGTTTGGGCGATTTATGGGTTAAAATAACTTTTGAGCTGTTGAAGACGATCGAGAGATTGTCGTAATTACGAAACAGGGTGTAAAATTAATACGACAACAATGACACAAAATTCATCATGAAATACAACCCCAGTTTGAAGCCGTGGAAAACAAAAACATCCGAGATTTGAGCCACAGACCAAAAAGGAAGAACGTGTATCGCTTTCATGTTTGAACTGCTCGTCATAGCTGTTTGGGGTTATCGAATCCGGCAAACATTTTCAACATTCTTCTTGAGTCAACTGCACGTACACACTTCAAATTAATTTGCTTATATGCTCCGTTCATGCAATAGAACAAGCTGGGATGTTAGTTCAAACGAGTTGAAATCTCGACACTCAAAAATAGTATTCTGATTTTTGTCTGAATAGCTTTGTCTGCAGCAAATTAAAGTCAAGAGATATAAAAAAAGTAGAGTTTGAAACTAGATTCCGTGTGTTCTCTAGCTGAAATAAGAAACGGTATATCAGATTCTTTTGCCGACCTTCCAAACAGATTCTAGGATTTCCGTTTACAATCTTCTAACTTAGAAAAAGGTATAAAATATCCCAAATAGAGTATCTAATGCTGTAATACAACACTAGCGCTCAGTTCGCTAAATTGTCTACGCGTGTACGTGTCGCCGAATTGTGCAAGTTGTTGAGTCGAAGGCAGTTTTGTAGCTCCTTTGACGTGCACATAGATAGAATTATGAAGTACGTTCTTGAGAGTGTTTTCAATGAACAGAAAAAGGAATGGTTGACGCGAAAGGAAGCGAGAAAAGTCAGGATGTACATGATAAATGACGCGACGTGACACGGTAAGAAAAGATAAGTCCTGCTTTAAAGTTGTTGTTAGAATGGTAAAAACTGAACGGCAGTTCACGACATGGGGAACCCTAAAACCTAAGCTTTCATATCGTTATACGCTCTACCGTGATCACAACTAAATTTAATTTGAATGCTGTTAGAAAAGGCCAGTCCGGAGAAATGACCTCGCTAAACTGATTCTTGACTGCAACTAA
>JANVCF010206602.1:0-10387 GCA_025388745.1 Hydrozoanthus gracilis
CTTTGCAGTCTTGGACTTAAGGGGAAAGTAACTGCGAGGAATCGGTGAACACTTATCAGCAGGAGGCTTTGTAGCGATACTGCAACAGACACATTTCCAATGTAGGGGATAACTTTACATAATATCTTTGCCATTGTGTCGCTCAGCTCCTTACGATGCACGGGACTATGAACAAACGTCGCTAGAAGAAGACGTAGAATAGGAAGAAACATGTCAGAGAGACTCATGTTAAAAACAAACCAAAACGTTGGTGATCGGAGATTTTTGTACGAAATGAAAACAGCGGTTACAAGGCCGTTCAGAACCAATGAAGCAACACTTGAAAGTAAAATAACAGCCATTATTGTTGATTTCACGGCATTTTCGTCGTAGTTGCAAACATTAGAAACTCTACCACCTCGAGTTCCGTTCAAGTTTAGGTTTGAAGGCTCCATCACCGGTGATGAGTTGTCTTTCTAGAGATAAGAAGCAATGAAAGATCTGAAGGCAAAAGAATAATGATAGAAATTTAGAAGTACATTTGGGCTGAAACGGACAATTGTAGTGATATATTTTATAGTAGAGTTTTGGAAGATGCCACTAATCATGCAAACAATCCAGTGAATAAAAAAACAGTGATGAAATGAAGAAGTCCTGAAGATCACTTCTAATTTCGTACGTGATTCCGTTTTGATGCTAATTTTTTTACTGTTTTGCTGAATATCTAAAAACTGAAATCGGGGACCCCCCTTTTTCTTTTTCAATTTTATAACAAAATAACTTTACCCAACTGGTGCAAAAATTTAAACAATATCTATCGATAGAAAGTACAGAATTTGGGTCATTGAAATCCTTCTGGAGAGCAATTTTTAGCTGTTTTCAACTAGGAATGAGGTAATTTTAACGATGATTGATCATTTTATATAAAGATATTTATTGACAAAACTCCTTAAATGTGTAGCTAAGTCGACTGAAAGTTAAAAGAAAGTGATAAGAATATATATAAGTCACCCTAGTGTACATCAGTAATGTTTGTTATTGGGGGCCGATAAAAAGCTGCGATGACATTTTTTTGACTTATTTTACATAAGATAATAACCATAGTTTTACATTCTGTAACTCAAAAACGAAGTTGGTGACCCCCACTTTTTATTCCATATTCGGAGTCAACATACACAAAGGAACAAACTGACAAAGTTTGAAAAAAAAAATATGTGCGGATTTTTTTCAGGGGAATGACCTTAAGGGGGACTGGGCTATGACGTCATTTCCTAACAACTCTGAATCAAAATAAAACAAGATGGACATTAATGAATCAGAGATTTTTGATTCAGAAATTTGCTTAATATAACAAGTCGAGAATGACGTCATAACTCAGTTTCCCTGAAAATGAGGTCGTAAACTAAGATGTCTGAACTCTGCTTGTTCCAGCCACTACTAGTACTGTAGAAAAAAAAGCAACTTGACCAAAATTGCAAAAGTACTTCAAATCAAATTGAATTGATTGATCCAAAAAGGGAGTTTAAGCACTTTGAACGTTCAATATTAGTATGGGGAAGAAGGTAGCTGTTATTATTAGAACGCGAAAGCCGGAGGATGAACCGGCTTCTAGAGAAACGGCTGCACCTTCAAAAATCTGCTTTGGGGGAGTTATTGAAAGGTGTTTTTATCATACGTTATGCCCAGTAAATCATTTTCAAGTTTTAAGTCCAACCTTTAAGCAATCAATCATGACAAAAACTTTTCCATTCTTTGAAGATGAAAGAGGTTGGATCTTTATAAAACGTTCTATAGTGTATATATAGTGTATTAGGATAATGCCGTATATAGTGTGTTAGGTGTTTAGGATAATGTCAAACATCATGTTTCTTATCCTGTCATAGAAAGGAGACCACCCAGTAAAAAGGGTTAAACCTTTACCAGAAGTAACTTTGTCTCCCTTTCCAAATAAGCTGGCGTCGTGCGAAGCCTGTGTAAATACATGCCGACCCCCTTTGCGTATGACAGGAACGAAGGCCTTACCTTCACGCTACAACCATACAGAGCAAAGAACCGATGAAGCTGCCCTTGCCGCGGATCTTGTTCGAGAGCAATAAGTTCAGAGTAAAAGTAAAAGTAGTTTTTGAATTTTAACCATTGAGTATATTGTATCTTGACTGTTTCCTGGGCAACTGCCAACAAATAAATTCCAAATAACTGCTTCAACAATACCCTCAATGATAAATGATATAGTACCAGATGGATTACATCTTGTTTAAATATAGAACTTTTCTTCGTATGAAAATTATTGTGTTTTTGTTTTTGTATAAAGTTGCTATCAGAAAGTTCACGATTATCCAACAAAATTAAGTTATTCCCCCTCAAATCCATAAGCACAAAGTAGAACTACACCGTTTTGGTCAGTTTGTAAGCAGAAGAAAACAACTTTATTTCTAATCATATTGTAAATAAAAGTTTAAAGTGCTCAATGCAGGGCAAAGCAGTTAAGGTGAGCGAGCGTGGAAATTGAGCTGTATCTAAAAGCTTCCAAACTGTTTGTCTGCCATTTTGATACTTCTAATCTTAAGGTTAAAAACAAATTAAGAATTTTCAAAATTTTAAACGTGTGCTATGATTGTTATGTTTAAGTGTGTTTTTAAAATTTAACGACCACCAATTTTAGGCAAGCAACGTGTGCTTCTACACTATTAGAAAACCGATAATATACAATACGACTTCATTTTACCTTTTAACGACACCAATTGATATTTCTTAATAAAGACACATATTTCGCTAGGAAGGGATTTACAACAAACTAGATATATTGTAGCGTCTTTTTTCACCTTCCAACACGCTCGTACGAAAAAATTGGTTTGAGTATCCCGGACGGGACGCGAACGTTACTAGTTAGGCCAACGGGACTCGCCGTGCTGGCAACATAACAATTCACGAGGCATAGCATCATTAAGCATGGATGAGACTTGGTGGTCCAATCCAATATGTTATACTGCCTCGAACCTTTTTTAAAGATTCATACAAATAAAATGCCTTGTCATGACTGTGAGCGCTGCACTACACTGATTGGCTGGTGAAAAAGACAGCCGAGCATGGAATTGGTTTCCCTAAAGTGCGCTTGCACCTAGCTTGCATCTGAGCAACGCAAACAAATCGTTTCTTCTTGTGAAATTTTGCGTGGAATTCCCCCGTCAGGCAATGGATTTAACTATAAAATCTAACCTCGTTTAACCCTTTTCATAAAACATGTTTTTCGTTGATTAATCTACGATTTGTTTCTTTTATTCAACAGTTTATGAAAATAAAGGATAATACTTTTTTATTTCATTGTTGATCAGTACGTATACCTCATGAGTTGCTAGGTTTTAAGGGTTAAATGACACATCTAAATTGAAGTTCTTAGTAACAAAAGGGTAAGCAAGTAAGCAAAGCAACGATTTTCTGTTTACAGTACGAATATCAAAATCACAAGTAAATGGAACAAACGTGCTTAAACTCACGACCTGCAGCCATTTGAAATAGCCACATAGGTAGCGGGTACTAGGCTACAACTGCATCAACCTTATAATTAGATAAAGAGCCAGGGTGTTGTTTATCTGTTCAAAGCGTTTCGGCCAGAATTTCAACGCTTTTTACTTTAAAACTGTGTTGTATGCTAGTTGATGCATTATCAGTATGAAAAGATAAACATTCCTCTGTGGGGAAAGCGAAATGTCGCAGAATGATGGCAGATTCTCTCGTTCTCACACGGATCATTACTTAATGCTTATTTAGTATCTCTTTGAGAAGCGGCTGATATCATTTTGCATTTCAAGCTCATAACCATTCGGCAGTTCATCAAATATCATTTGCGACATTTGGACTTCTGAATAGCTTGCCTCACTCAAGTTTCACATTTAAAAAAGCTTTGAATATCAAACGAAATCAAAATCCACCACGTGGTGCGCCCGACTTGGTGGGAACGAAGTGGAATATCGGCTTTTCTCGCAAATCAACGGTACAAATAAACGAACAATATCATTCAAACACGCACTTTTCAACAAAGAAGCATTGCACTTGACGTGTCATTTTTTGTTTAAAATTATCTACATAACTTGTTGACCAGTTTACTTCTCAAATTTCAAGTATATCAACACCTCAACACAACAGTTAGCAAATAATTTTCCCTCCAATTCTATCTTTGTGGTGTTCCGTGCGTGTCTCAAGAGATTCAAGTGCTCCGGCGAGAAGTAGCTGGTTGTTTTTTTCTTTGGTTCACTTCTTTCCTGTTAAACGAAATAAAAGTTTTGCTTTTATGTATATAAGTGGACCACTCTTCAATTTTGGATAAGTATTGCATTAAATATGATTTAATACATTTCTTGTTTTTACCTGGCACTATAATAACAAAGCTAGAATAAGAGGAAACCAAACTTTCCACACAGCAGGAGAGATTTAATTTTGTGATGTTCGATATTCTTTATTCCAAAAGAAACTTGAAATCTTGAGTGTTGATTGTTAAAAAACTTGATAAAACGTCCACTGTTTCGACTACGAAGCTAAAGCTTCTCCCTAAGCATTTTTAGTTTGTGAGCTTGAAGAAATACTTCATTTAATTCTTGATTTCTGTTTCCTGATGATCAACCATTTACAGAGTGTCTCCTACATGATTTTATGTAAGTCTTCCGTATCGTTGCTGTTTTTTTTAGTTTATTACTTTTTTTACCGCTTAAATTCCGGTTAAGTAAAAGTTACATGAGACTTGCGAGGCAGACTTGTTAAGGTATAAATGACAAAAAATCAGCTTTTTGATTTTCAAAAGAGCACTGCAAAAACAGTGTCTTGCCAAGCGAGGCTTTTAATATCTCATGTCTTTTTGTTTAATTTTTGGAGGGCCCCTTTCAGCGATAAGATTTAGAAGTCTAGAAGCTGTATCTATAAACGTATATTCAACGTATATTTCTCAAACTTTACATACCATACATACCTCTTTAAAATGCTATTATCTCTGCAGCTATCAAAATTGCATCTAAATTGACTTTGAAAATCACTGAAACACTTTGTTCGCTGGTCAAAACATCAAGATTCCAAGATTGTATTTTTGACTTTGTTCAATTCTTAAAGATATAACACGTTAGGAAAATTATGGGGCCAAAATATTCGATTTCCTACGGGACGGACAAGTTGATCTGGTAGGCAGAAAAAAAAATTCCGAATTCCTATTTAAAGAATCTGTGGCAATGGGCAATAAATTACTATTTTCTGAAGCTGGACTGAAAAAAAATGCAAGTAAACCATTCTTTCACTGCCCCCCCCCCCCACGATATAAATTGTTCCGTCCTTAAGAGCAATCAGTATTGACTCCAGCATTTTTCAATTTCAACAGAATTTATTGTATTTGCTAAAGCAAAAACACACAAATTTCCACGTAATTGACGTCTTAGCATAGATCTCAAGCTTGACTCACAATGAATGAATGTTACAACTTGCTTTATAAGAAACCTTTCGTTTATTTCAGTCTTCTGAGAAGAAACAAGCTCGATCAACAAGTCATTGCTTGTTAACAATGAGTCAGCACAAATAGCAAGTTGTTTCAAGTGTGTGTGTCTTAATAATGGCCGCAATCTATTTTCGAAACCTCGCAAGTTTTCCGAGAACTTAGGCTAGATCTTTGGGCACTTCTTTCAATACTGGCGGATAGTACTATGCAAATGTTGTACCCACTATGCTGATATTGATTTTTCAGGCATTTACGCTTAGTTTTGTCAAATTTGATAGCCATCTGCCGAGCTGTTGTCCAAAGCTTTCTAGCCTGAAGAAGGAAGCAACCAGGGACATTCGGATAAGTTGATAACAATTCTTTTTCTTACTTCGTTTGGAAGGAAAGTCCTTCAAAACTTCTTACAACCAAAATGGTTACAGAGATCGAAGAAGCTGACATTCTGAACAAAAAAAACTGGGATTGGTCGAAACATCTGCCACTCACTTTTATTCATTTTTGAAAAGCACTGAACTTCAAAATTACTGGATGAAGGAGACCAATTTCATCCTTGACTGCACCAATGAGCACTAATCTGTTTTATTATTCATCTTCCCCGAGTGCTTCCTCAAGGGAGGGGAGGGAAGGGGTAGTCAAAGTATACATGACAGGGACGAAGCCGCCGGATGTTTACAGAGGAAGCAAACAATTGCAAAAGGCTACATGAAATAAAAAACAAAATAAGGTCATTAAAATAGCCTTGTTTATAATCAGAATCTTTGCAAAATTCAGCAAGAATCTGAGGGAGCGCGTTTATTATATTTTTTTACTTTAGTCCAGTTTTCAAGGTTAGGAAACAAAAATGAAGTAGCAACTAAGAAACTAAATGAAAATATAGTGCTAATAGAATACAATTACCTCGATAAACCAAGTGCGCTCGCACGTATTTAATACATACATTTTAATATCCTAAAATTCAATAGACATGGCAGTGCCGCTGTATTATATTTATTTTTTCTTAAACGAAGCTTTTCGAGCCTTTGTAAGTCATATATTTCTGGTATTCGAGAAACAAAAAGTCACTACACTAGGAAAAATTATAGCTCGGGCTGACATGATAAACCCGAGTAGTTGTGTTCAAGACGGCTGCATATACGCACTGCCATTCAGGACCAGATGAATAGCCTAAAGGTAATCGTTCTTCCAACTTTATAAGCTGTTTTCGGTACTAAATGGCTGTTGGTGTTAAATTATTGTGTAGTCTATTTTACTGAGACTTTAGGATTGACCAAAATAATTAAATACAGGGCTACGGTAAGTATTTCATTTGCTTTGTAAATATGCTAATCAATCGAGTCCTAAAATACCAAAGTTCGAAAGATTTTGTCCTCTTTTGTTTTTACTTGCTCACAACATTTTTTCATAATTTTATAAACCAACCTTGTTTCTTTTAACACAAGATGAAATAAGTTCGTAAAAACGCCAGAATTTTGAAAATTTTTCATTTTTTCATAACCACCAGTACTTTTTGACAGCTTCTCCGGTCGAACTCGCCAACATAGTCCTCTTTATTAATATGGTTTGTGAAGAAGCTTTTGTGCATAGCAATAATTTTGCTGTTTTCTAAAAGTATTATGATACAAGTACTGGAATCTAAAAGGAGAGCGCTACAGAAAATTTCTACTTTGAAAAAAGTCCGTTCCAAAAAAGCTGAATTTATGAAGCGATTTTAAGCAGGTTTGTAGGGTTTCAAGTGCGTTTGGTAAAATTCTCGTATCTCAAAAATGTTTCGGAATCGAATCGAAAGAAACCTATTTTCTTTTATTCCACACAGACCTTGTTTCATCCAGAAGTTTTCGGCGGTATCTAAAATTTGACCCAAATCGAGCGGTCGATGCTTACGCGGACAGCCTCTTAGTACTCTAAGACGTTCAAACTCCTAGATGTTGGAACTACAAGACAGTGGAGCTCCTATTCCTTACAACGTTTTCATTCAACAATAGATTTGAGAATTCTTTACTAAGTACTTTGATCATACATTAGGAATTCGTTGAGATACGAGTTGCTGCAGTAAAAGGACTATAGGTTCTTCCACAATACATATATCAATGACCTTAAACGGAATGGCTGCTAAAATCGTGTGCCATAGAACAGAGATGTCCAACAGTTTGTCCACAATGTAAACGGGCACTTACTTATATACAACTTTTAATTGATTGTTTGACAAAAAGACTTTACACCTAGTGAAATGCCATAGTTTTTCATTTCTTGTCACAGCAACTTGGTTCGCAATTGGGTAGACAGGAGGAAGGGCAGGAGGCGGTGCAGGTGAACGGCTTGTAACCATGCGCCGTTGAACAACATGCTTGAGAGCATTCTGGAAAACAAGTTGATGGACAGGAAAAGGGACAACTGGGTGCTATAAGGGGCATGAGCCCCATTGGTGGGGTTGGCTCGTGCACATGGTGTGCGCAACAGTTCTGGTCACACCTTGGGAAACACGAAGATGGACAGGGGGCTTGGCAAGAACCTAAAACTCGCGGCTGATGGTATTGTTGCACTACGTGCTGTACCTTTGTTTCGGGTTGTGAGTATATAAGTTGTTGCAAGGGACGATATTGTAAGTTGGAGCAACAACGTCGGGGGCATTGCGGGTAGCAAAAAGACGCGCAACGCTCTGGACATTGCACTTGACTCTTAAACCTTCCCTGGTTAAACAACTGTATTTCTTGTTGGGACGGACGGTGGACGGCACAGCAAGTGACCGAGCACCTGGGATAACACGCAGGAGAACAGCCAGGATAACATAGGCGAGGGCGTAGCGCAGCGCCTAGCAGGGATTGGGCTAATGAGGCACAGCAGGATGATGTGCATTGTGGGTAGCAATATGATGGACATGGAGGAGGGCAAAAGCGAGAGCGCTCTATTGGCTGTAATCCCCGTGGGGATTGAGGTAAAGACGTACAGCAACGTTGTGAGCACTGTGGGTAACAGTTTGGCAAACAAGGAGATGGACAATAGCGAGGACGTTCAATTGGTTGAAGTCCTCTTGATGGAGGGTTTGGGTACGAGTAATGGGGGTATGTTTTGAAAGTTCTTGCACAACATTGTGGGGAACAGCTCGGGTAGCATGAAGGAGAACAGTTGTAAGGGCAGGCTGGCTGTGGCGGCGCTCGAAGACGACCAAGGCAGCATGAAGGCTCACAACTTGGAGAGCAACTTTCAGGACAATATGAAGCACACCTATTAACGGGATACACTTGCGGAGCTGGTGGAAACGGCACTGCAGGCCTCGGGACACAGCAGGTGAAGTCGCAATCAGAAGTGCACTGCGACTGACATCTGGGTCTGCAGCTTCCTATTGGACATGAAAGCCAAACTTATTAACAAAATTAAGCTATAAGCTTATCGGAGGTTTATGGGTGCTTGCGTGCATTATGTGTGTGTATCTACGTATCGTTTCTGTACTGTTCACAGTTTCTGCGATAATATGCTCAATAAACTTTATGCAAGAATATGTAGGAAGGCGGCCCTACCTCGCCAGTTCCTCTGTACCACTGTTCGAGGGACTGGTAGCTGGTATGAATTTGGGTAAGGGTTGGACAGCTGCATACGACGTAAATACTGGCGGTACCGTTCAACCATCACTTGCCGCTTTGCGAGAGACCTCAATGGAGCTGTTTCATTTGCAATATCATTAATTTGTAAATTCTGTGAGAATTTTCACTGAAAAAATATATCTGAATAATTTAGCTTACCGGCTACTGAAACTATTTCCTTCGTCGAGTAGAAATTCTACGTAATTTCTATGTTTTGTGAAAGGACAAGCTAGATGTTGAGATTCGACTGAGTCTGAAAGAGTAGCGTAATCTAGAAATTTCATAAAACAGTTATTCCACTTGCGCTTGTTGGATCTGATTAGATTTTTAGCCAAACCTCATATTCAGCAAGCGGAATGAGGGAATATTATTTTTTAGTATCTGGCCAATTTGATGCATATATGGCTATATAATAAGAAATTAAGGGCTATCAAAATGTGTTGCATTTACATTAAAACAGCCCGCTTGCAGGCGGATTGGTAATTTTTTTTTTGGGCGCGAAAACCTTACGATGCACGGTATTTCCGCCATCTTGGATTTGGGGTCGAGCTGCATTCACTAGCACCCAATGCCGCTCGACTACGAAATGTAAGATGGCAGTGGCGCCATGGCCTGTTAGATTTCCGCGCTAAAGAATACACCATGCACCGCCTGCAAGCTGGCTAACGTTTTAATTACACGTGATACTAGGACTATGTATAGAATAACTGTAAAGCTGTAGCTGAAGTACGATAAGGTGGCTGCATAAATTAGACATTGCTTTCAAGCAAGGAGCTGTCGATCGCTACCTAGCGTAGAGGGCGGTGTTGTAAGAAAGCTCGAACAAAGCTTCGACACTGTATACTCTTAACTAACGAAGTGTAGCTAGAGGTATAAAAACAGGTTTTGCAAGACTGACTTTCATCTTTAAACAAGCCATACGAAAGAGCAATGCAGGTACATCAAGGCAGTATCAAGCTGTGATTACCATCGAGTGATTTCTTAAGATCGACGCTAAGAACGAAATCTTTATTTTTATAAGAGCATGAGGTTTATTGAGTAGCGAAGAATTCGAACCTTTACTTTGGTAACTTTCTCGACCTCAGTGTTCAGCTGTGCAGCATTGCTTTTAGTGCTGTGCACGTAGAAGTTTGTTTTAAATGTTTTTATTCATTCACATTTTTTTTTCTTGCCAATTCAGTTAAGTGTATTTGTATTTTTGGTAGGTTTGTTTGTTTTGATTACCCACCATCAGTACTAACATATGTGCTAAACAACAATTTAACAACAACATATGAAGCTGAAATCTTCGAAATAGTTATGAATATTCAGTCCCTGCCTAATATTTAGACGTTCTCATAAAAAGAAAAGTGCGGCT
>JANVCF010206713.1:2375-18192 GCA_025388745.1 Hydrozoanthus gracilis
ATATTACAAAAACCTCTTCAAGCAATGAAATAAATAATTGGCTCATAACCACTAAATAGCGAATGCCGTCTAGTTGATGAGATCAGCCGCTCAGTAAGGTAGTTCTGTCCAAATACCCGAAAGCGTTAAAAACTGTTAAGGAAGAAAAATATGGAACGTAATACGAGTTAATCAATTAAATATTTTCTAGGAAAAGTTTTTGCGCTTGGAATATCGGGCTTAATTCTTATTGTAATGCAAATTTAAGACCGCGATGCTTTTTTCTGTTACGTAGAAATACAGATAAGTTAAAACGCCTCGGATTCAATCAAGTTACATACAAAAAACAGCACTGTGTATTTATGATTAGCTATATCTCAGGTACTACAACACTCGCATTATTTTTTTCTTCTTACAAAACTTTTCATTTTGTGCCGAGAATATTTGTTTAACAATAAAATCGTTTATAGGATTACGTTAGACCCGATGAAATCTCAGGCTTTTATAGCTTGTTTCTTTTTCAAACACCAGTTTTTAATCCTGAACCATTTTTACTTTAACAACCATGCATAAATTCACTGGTATTACAAAGTTCAAACGCGCCGAACAGCCGACACAAGTTGGACGGCGGTTCTTCCTAACATAAAAAAAGCGGAGTACCAAAAATATTTGATAAAAAAGAAAACACTAATTAAGAAAAGAAAATCATTATCTATAAATAGTTAAAGATTTCAAATCTAAACTTTATAGAGCTAAATGATAAGGCCTGAGGCCTGTGACTCCACCAGTTCAACAATTGATGCTGCAAGCTATAGAAAAGCAGTTTTTGGTTCGTCAGTAGACAACGATTACAAATACATACAGGCAAGGACATTGCTCTTAAATACTTTTAAGTCAAACGGGAAAAATCGAGTTCAAATACGTAACTAAACGGGACAACTAAGCCGAGTTTGATACGATAACTGAATAAGCATCGAATAATAATACTCGCAATTTTACAAAATGTAACGATTTCGATAACATTTTCCGATTTTAGCGTAGAGTCCACAACACAACACGACTATATACACAACTTACTGTCGCCTTTCGAGTAAGATATGCTAAAAATTGTCTATTCACCTAGAAACAGTAAACAATTCTGAAGTTAACTGTTAATACGTTTTCAAGGGAAAACAACTAAACGGCCATCTATAGTCTCGGTAAAAATTTAAGTCTACTTACGCGACAAAAAATGCCCAGTGTATTCGTCAAAGTTTTCACTGCAATAAGGATTGAACGCGATTTCAATTGACCCCGGCCGACTAAAACAAAACCTTCAGATAATGCATCTCGGAAGAGTAAAAACAGTTGAATACAAACACAGCAAGATAATAAATAATTGATGTATTTTGCATATACATATTCTTTTCTCGCTGTTGACGGGTAGACAAGGCAACCATATTGAAGCAGGTGCGTAAAAAAAAAAAAACGTCATAACGGCCAACATTTGGAATCCCCATTTGCATAAAAGTAATAATAGTAACCAAATAGAAATATTTATTTTGCAACGGGTAGACAAAAACTGTTCTGAAACTAATAATTACACGCTCAAAGAAAATAATTTTCGGAGGCTAATTACAATGTTTTGGCGTTCGATGTGACTTGGAACTGCCACTCATGTGTCAAATCAATGTCGAAGGCTGTTATTAAGAATATGGAAACAGGATCTAAATCTTCGCCTGAGAAACAATACATTCATCTCATGCGTTGCTTTAATTTTGTACAAAAGAAGAAACTGGGCTTTAATGAGCTAGCCTGGTTGGTCGACTCGGGAAATCCCCACAACTAAACCGACACTGATTATGCAAGCTCTTGTATGTTGCAGATTATCCCAAACTTGATGCAGAATTATGCCTATTTCAGTTATGGCAAGATGCATTTGTTCCGTTTAAAATTACGCATGTTTGCGATAACAGCAACCGATAGCATGCTAGCGAACGGGAGAACGATATGCTATTAGATATATAATAAAATCTAGCTCGATATGATGTGGTAATATATGGTGTGGTTTGATATAGTGGTGCTCGATGATCTTCTAAGGAAAAGAAGGGGCCTTTTAAAAACTACAGCATGGACCGAAAACGTTACCTATAACACGAAATGTACATTTACACCAAAAAACTTTTTTTCTGAGCCTGAGCCAAAGTAAAAAAAAAAAAACGCTGAAAACAAATTTCAAGGCTCATAATATGAGCCGGATCGCACAAAAAGTCGATATGTTATCGATACCCCGGAACCTTAACCGAAGTGGCGGTTAAAAATTCGGCAAACCCGGTGGAGACAAATTTCATGTTGCTAGGTAACGCTCAGGCTATAATAGTTACACTGTTGTTAGTGTTTCGCAGCGAAAACGATTACTGATTAATGGTAATTCTGCACAGCACATGCATAATTCGCAAGTTTAATACTGAGTGACTAATAGACAACCGACTAACCAAAGCAAAAAGCGTTCACTGATGAAAATCAATGAAAGGGTTTTATTGATCTGTACAACGCAAAACCTGTACAAAGTTATGTTTTGCATTTTAAAATCCATTAGCGCTTTTCAATGTTCGTAAACAGTATTGTTGAAATACAAATGTGTAAACCATGACTTGAAAGACCGATTCGTTAAAGTAACCGAGGTATCTATCTTAGGCACATCTATAACAACGATTGAAGACACAGTGAAAAGCGCTTCATGGCGAAACCGTTAAGTGAGGTTAATATACAATTAACAACGCCCCATACTTAGCCATGGATATTTAAGGTCGACTCAAACATCACCTAACATTATGGAACGCAACATGTTGCATACGCTAGTCTGTTATTAATAAGGTGCAAAACGAAATTTCGTCGCATCTTGAATGAACAAGCAAAACTGATGGAGGAAGTTTGATAAAGAAATTGATTGAAATGAAATCCATCCAATATCCAACAATATTTGAAAAAGTTCACTATGCTCTAGCAGATGGCCCATGCTGCGTCCAACAAGGTTACATAACGCCGAGTCAAAGCACGTTTACAAGATACAAAACCCGCCTTAACGGCTAGCAACCAACTCCTTTAGAAATCGACCTCAAATGCCAGAAGTGATAGAAAGACCTCGAACTTTGAAAACTAAAGAGGTAGAAAAAAAATAAAAAGTTGTTCGACATGGAATCAAGAAATATCGGTTTAAATTACAATTTCTACACAGAAAAGATTCACCGTGATGTAAATCACTATTAGTTACCAAGAATAACCGACAAAAACTGAGGCGTCAGTAAAGGAAAAGAAAACAAACAAGTTACTCATGACTTTGCAATTAAAAGATACAAAAAATGCTGAATATATGGGTAGAAATATTCTTATTGTTTGGAAGGGTTGGGGTCGAAAATGCATGTCAAACGCGAATTCTGTACATGGTAGTACCCGGAAAAACATGATCCCAATCTGCATTATAAGGATACAAATTGAACCCCCAGTAATTCGATTTGCCAAGGAAAATTGAATTTACTTCAAAACATCGGGGTTTCGAGTTACATGGGTTGAATTAACAGAAAATATTTATATGGGAGAAATTCGGTGAAAATCAGTTTTGCTTCGAGTTAGCGGGAAATTTGAGTTACTGACGGTTTGAGTTATCGGGGTTCAACTGTACAATCTGGACATAGGCGTTGCTCGTGTAACCGAGCCGGCGTTGAGTACAAAGGGTGACGGGAAGGTGTTCGACAATACCTCAAGAATCCTTTGACTTCAACAACTCCTAACTGGCGGGCGCGGTTGGTAGGAATTTCAAGGCAGTTGGTTGCTAACCCATAATCAAACAACTACAACAAACTTAATCGGAGCTTCACTCTTACGGTTGTAAAAAACCTTAAATGATTATAAACAATTATCCGTATTCGCTAGGACGGCGCCACTGTAAGACTATACTATCTTAGCCCCAACTCTTGCTCAGTGCCTTAGCTTCTCAAGGATGGACAAGTCTGGGTTTCGACGAGTGTAAAAGAATATGTAGCCCTTGCACCGGGATACATGATCTTCAGCTGTCCGGGTGACTGTGCTGTCGTTGAAGTTGAACCACCCACCTACAGAGAGACGGGCACACGGTCATAATTGACTTATTTTCATTTATTACACTTCGCCTTGAAAATTGACTAGCTTGTAACTAATACACTGTAATAACAACTAATAATATCTGTACAAGACAATTAGTCAACAGGAGGAATGCAGGCAGAATGACCACGACAGCTCAGTAACGGCAATTATTGTTAGAACTGAGGTCTCTGACCATAGAAATTGGCGACAAAAGCTAAAATTATTTGCGCAAACAGTGGGATTTGTAATAGATCATTAAAATAAAATCTGATTTTCAAGGCCTGAAAAGCTCAAAAACCAAAACAATCTTTAGGGCACACACGGACATCGTGTGCATGAATTTTTGCGTTTAGTTTTTAAAGTTTCAAAACGAATTAGTAAATTTTGAGTTTGCTTTATTCATCATCATTAGTATTATTGTTATTTCCCAAATCATCACTATCAACATAATAAAAACATACTAAATAGATAAAGGTTAAATGTTAAAAAAATGTTAACATTATTTTTATTAAACTTTTTGACTTTTAATTTTATTTTTATCAATTGTAGTGAGTATCATGACCATACTGTTAATTAACACTGATATATTTTTTTTCATCCTTACTAACCATCATGGAAGGCAAAGGTTGTGTAGTGTCCAGCACTCACCCTGTGGAATTAATACAGTGATCCTTGATCAGAATGCCGTAATCACAAATAGCATTACACAGCACAGAGCATCCTTGGTATAATCTAATAATCAAACTGTCTAGATATCTATCCCCAACAAGATACAAATATGAGAACTATCAGCCTAACATGGTGCTCTTCTTGTCATGCTCCAAACACACATACTGTACCAAACTATTTTGGCATGTTTAAGCATCCTTAAGCACCGAGAATTTGTCCCCCAAACTTCATCTCAATTTATGCATCCCCTAAACTATAGTACCAAGTACACAAAAAAGATTGACTTTGGTAATGCTACAAGTCCAGGATGTTGAAACACTAAAAAGCTCCGGTCTACAATTGATGCTATATCCTTTGAGAAGTCTACCACACAAACTACCACACAAAACTAATGTTAATTCAAAAATTATCAAAATTTATCTCAGACAGCTGATGACTGGCTTCATCAGCGAGTGAATATACAAAATAGCTCAAAACATTAACAAAACTGTGTAAAACAGTACAGCAACTCCAAGAAGACAGAGGCTTCCAGAAAGGGTGGAAACAGATAGACTAAACCTGTCCAATATCTTACAGTATCCATGTCAGTGTCTTACCCACTGCCATGATGGACGACCACAGCTGCCAGATCGTATATATAAGACTTGGGCGTTTGACATTGCTTGGGAGAGAAACAATCATAAGTTCAAGAGTTTGGTTATATCCATTTGAAATCATGGTCAAATTGTGAAAACTTATTGACTTAGAAGAGTTTGAATAACTCCTAAATCACACTATCTTGAAACCTTAAACACATCTTTCTTCAGCCACAAGAAAGCATGAAAACGAAAAAAAGCCAATAAGATTTCAGGATTCTACTGCTTGGGCCAATCAGCCTGCATTAAAACAATAATTAGAAAACAAAAAAGGCACTTTGGAAGAAGATATGAAAATTTTGCTTGAAAAATTTTATGTTTGAATACTAAATACCAAAGATGCCAAAGTGAACAGTACAAAAGAGCTGCCTGGATTAACATCTTGTGAAACAAATCTCCTCATCTAACACAAAGTCATTCATTAGTCAAGACCATAAAGATGGCATGCTAGAGGCTGTGTGATATTAGGATATGACCTTAAACGAAGTAGTTACCTTATCTTGAAGAACATAAGGTTTCAGGTCTAATGTTTTAAGTGGAAACTCAACATATGTGTCCACTTTACTTCGTAGAAATGACTGGAACTTGAATCTTTTTAAATGTAGACACAGCACCTATAACCACAAACAATGACAGGTGTTCATACATGCAGGCTTATACAGCTGATTACAGGGATTTCAAATATTAGATTAACATTAAGCTAGAGAAGGCCAAACAAACAAGCAAGTAAGTAACAACTTGAAAGTGAAACAAAAAGCATTCAATTTATAAATGTTTCAATTGTTAATCATATTAAATGTACTTACATTTGGGAGTCTCTTTATACAAAGTTGTTTTGTCGATTTTTGTCTTTTCTTGCATGAAGGGCACATGTAGAATTCAGATTCTGCAAGCTCTTCTAGTCGCACAAAATGTGATAAACAATCTGTACAGGGGAAATTAATCATTTTATTGTTAAAACACCATTGTTGGGATATGGGGTTTAATAATATTATGATTCTTCAATGCTCCCAGTAATTAACAATACACATGCCTCAGCATTTTTCAGATAAGAACTTGACTTTCCCAAAATTTAACTTGAAATTTAGCAATTTAGAAAGACTTTTAAGAATAAAATTAATTTGCGTATAACTTCTTTTTGACACTTACTGCACATGTTATTAAAACATACAAAAGAAGTTTAAGCCATCCATTTCAACTAAACATTGAATAAAGTACTACAAAGCTAGTGCTCTAAGAGAATGGGATCATCATCCATTAATTTTCTCTACTGAAACAATAGAAAATGATCATCAAAAAATGTTTCCCTGTTTGTCTTTGAAATTCAATATTTTTTAATTAATTGTGAATACTATTTTCCTATGCTATTTTTCCATGGCCTGAAAATATATACAGCGATGAGGTAACTTACTTTCTATCTTGCAAAGGGGACTATCTCTTGATTTTGATTTCCTTATTTGGAAGTCCATTGGTATTTCCAATGACAGATCTAAAATAAACAATTACAATTACATTGACAATGGTTTCCTGAAACAAACAGGCCCACACGATGACAAAGAAAATTCACCATAACAATAGTATTCAAAAGATAGAGGTATATTCAATATGCATGCACTTCAAGGAGCCCTATGTAGCACAATCTCTAACATCATGATTGTAAATTTGTTTAAGGCCACAACAATTTAATTTCCTGTTTTTCGAACATTTAGGCCAAAAATTTAAAATCGAAGGGGGTAAAAAATAAAAATAAAAGGCTTTCAAAACTTGACACAGCACATGTAACACTACTGAAAATATCAACAAATCAATTGAACATATATTGTTCAATCATCAAATATAACACATTTCACTCATTTTTAAAGTCGGGATGCAGTAATCCGTCTGGCAATCAATATCAACACTTGCGAACTGGAAATAAATGTTTTTTCAACACAAACATGGTTGTAACAGAACTTTCATTTCATGCAGGTTGGTCACCAGTTCCCATTCATCAACCAGGAGTGCAGTCCAAATATTAACAATTACTGCAATACTGAATGATGAATTTGACACTAAGTAAAATGTTTCTTATTGCGTGATAAAAGATGTTGAGCCAAGGTTTTCTATATTAATACAAATCTATATCTAAAGTACATGTCAGATGATACAATATAACAAGATACTAATTTTAACAACAACTATGACCATATTGCATGTCTCTTTTGCAAAGCATGTACACAGTTAGGTAGGTCTGCCACTTCAGTTGTCTATATTGTAAATTTCCTCTTCCCACATTGTTTGGAGCTCTTACAACCAGATTCATAAACAAAGCCTTTCAAATTTCATTGAATTTCACTGAAAAAAAATACAAAAATTGTACAAGGAATGTGCAAACTCCTGTGACTCACGCCAATTTTTAATACCTTATATGGTGTTGTTTACAACTTAGGGTCATTCATCCAAGGAATCCATTAAAATGCGTGTAAAATTTAAGTGAAGACATGTCCAGCAAGTTGTTATACAGCCGGAAGTTGGCTAGAGTTGTGCTAGATTTCTTCGCAGGCAATATAATAGGCACTTGGGACACCATAAGTTTGGAAAACGCATTTCGCCGATCTTCTTTGGGGCTGGGTATTGAGTATTATCTCCATTGACATCTGGAATAAAAAACTCTAAATTGCGATGCCCAAAATTGGCGATCACAGCCAACGTTATGTCAAGTGAAACTGCTGTTTTATAACCCGATTCATTCTCAGCTGTAAACAATTTCATTTTGGCAGTGTCGGTGAATGTAGTTTCAAACTCAAAGAGCCCTTCTGAAGCAGGTACACAGAGTGACAATTCGGTCAGTTTCTTTTCAAAGGTCTTTCCTCCTGATCTTAAGGAGATGCGGAAATATTTTCTTCCATTCGTGTTCACACTGACAGAAGCCATGACCTCGCATGGCAATCTTCTGCTGGCCAGACAAAAGAACAGATGTCAAGCATGTAATTGACATCCCGTGCATTTTATTAAACACTGATACAACCAATAAGATGCTCCCATTGACGATTCTCTTTGTCACGCATGTGTACCCAAAGCTATGTTGCCCACGTTGGTTTTTGATTGAAAATAAAGGCACAAATTTCATCTAGGAATATGCACAAGAACAAAAAACGAGAAAGTGCTAAGAGTTTTCTTTATTTCAATTTTTGAATAATTTTTTTTTTCAATTTTCGAAAATCTGAGTTCGACGGGTTTGAAAAACAGGAAATTAAATTGTTGTGGCCTAACCCTAAAAAAGTAATTGTGCCTCTTAAGTATTGGGCCTGTTGACAATTTAAGCTGATTCATAGAAATATTAAAGTTTGATAGAAGACCATATTTAGAAACCTCTATCATATATATATATATAAACAGTCAAACCCCTCAAGACGGCCAGCCATGCAAGATGGAGTCCTCTATAAAACAGACACCAAATCTTGGTCCCGGTCGTGCGTTTGCTCATTCATTTACTGTATTTTCAGTCTCTATAGGCCGGTCCCGAAGGTGTCAGTCTCAGAGAGGTTTGACTGTATACATATTATAACAGCCAAACTCAGGATGAATACTAGTCTGGAGCAAAGTGTTGGGTATAAATAACTAGCCTTCTCTGTTTACTCACCTAGAAATGGATCATCTTTCTTTGATAATGTTCCACATTCCATACAGTGCACCTGTGCACAACAAAATAATTAATTATTAAAATAGGTGGTATTCACTCATTCCACAAGCAAAAGATTTACACTGATATAGCACAAGTTGAAACCAAAGAAACCTGTCTCAATTCTCTGTGTACAGAGCCTCAGTGGGACACTTTTTCAAAGCCAAAAACCACTATAAAAGTCTTATGGTACTCTTACTTTGTAAGACTCCCTAGGGGCCAACCAAGTTACATAGTTTGCCTGTTTCCATGCCTTTAGGCATTAAGCGTCCATCTACTAACTAGGAAAGAGTGAGTTGGCTTTATCTAGACCATATTGAGCTCTAACCTAGTTTTAAAAAAATCATTTTTACATCAAATGCCTTTTCAAATCTTAAGTGCTGTTCCCCTTTTCATTCACTAGTTGAGACTTGATTTTGGTTTTTGACAACTATAAAATCCTAGGTACTGTAGATTCTTTTGCCACACTGTTTTGATTTGCAAGATTGAATTAACACCTCCCCTGTAAAGGCTCTGCATACAGAGAATTTTGTATGACTAGACAAGCTCGCAGAATCTGATTTCTACATGTGCCATTCATGCAAGAAAAGCCAAATATCAACAAAACAACTTTGTATAAGAAGACTCCCAAATGTAAACTGTACATTTAATACTTGCAATTGAAACATTTAAAAAAACAAATGCTTCTTGTTTCATTTATATGAGTTATTAGAAAAATATTTGCTTTCCCTATAAGGGAAGTCCAGCCTGGTTACAAGCCTCTCACACTTGACTGAGCTGATCAAAAGAACTCTCACCTCACTCTGTAAAATACCACCAAAGATTGCAGTAACAACAGTCTCCATCTCGAAGCAAGCCTTCTTTGCTATAAGTAATTCTGTATGTACTCGGTCTAAGAGGTAATGCATGAATTCATGTGCATCTTGTTGCTGGTAACCCCTAACATTAGATAAACAATAATGACTGTGTGACTATTAACATTTGTTTGGGTGCTTTAGACATCAAATCTTCAAATTTGTGGCAAAAGTTCTGTTTTGGTTTTTTGCCACAGTCTCAAACATCACTAAAATGGTAATGATTCAACTTCAATTTTCACTACCATCATAAAATTATGTCTAACTGAGAATGATGTCGACCGCCCACAAACTCAGATGACTTTTGCCCAAAAGAAAGGTAGTTTGTATCAATTTGCTTTGCTAAAAAAAACTGATTTGCCAAGACTGTTAAAAATGCACATACAATGAATCATGTCATAAAAATAATAAATTCAGTTCCACCAAACTTGGATGAATTGTAAAGACTTTGTAAGTGCAGTAGCTACAAGTAAAGAAAAAAAACAAGTACTTTTAAATACAGCATGACTGCCGCCATTGGAAGGGTCTAGTGAAATGCCATGTACTAAGTGGCTTCGTATGAAAAGCTAAATTCTCCCAAAGGTTGTGGAGAGAACTGAAAATGGGGATAATGTAGAGAGAAATAACAACTTCATCAAAAGTCACTTACTTCGATTTTGCTCTAGACCTTTAATTTCAACCTTGACAAAGACTACTGCACTCTGCACTTTGGAAATAATTGTACATGAGCAGCTCTTAACTTGCACAAAGCATAATTATTTGGAAAAAAGGGTTCTTTCAATCAAAGCTTGCAAAGAATAAATAATTTCATCAGTTTAATATCATGGGTAAAAATGGGTGTATGTATATGATTTTTATTGTTAAAAGAAAAGACAACTCTGCACTAATTGCAAAAAAGCAATGCACTAGAATATCAAGAATTCCATTTCAAGAACTTACCTGAATCTTGGTACAACTTTCCACACAACTTGAAACAGCGAGTCTGGGGAATGGGTGACAGTTTTGCCATGCCACAAAGCACACAAAACCTTCCTTAATTCCTCCACCAAAGACCTGCAAACGGTTTACCATATTACTAGGTACAGTTATAGTTGGAATTTGATAGGTTGGGAGGTTAGGACCTACAGTAAGGCGTGAGGGAGAACAGGTGATGGGGCTGCGGCAGTTATGATGACAGATCAACCATTCAAATTTTGATGCTAAACTTTAAATCAATCTATCAAAACTAAAAACAACACTCTTAACAGTAAGAATTTTTAATCTCAATCCAGAAAAATCTAACATGCAAGTTCAGCATGAAAGGTCAACATGAAAACATTTTCTTTAGGTGGAACTCATTAGCAATTTCACTAGACATGGTTGGCAAAAAAAGGCCACTTAGTCAGTCTTCAAAAACTAATTGATTTAGAACCTTTGGCAATGCAGTTAAGAAGTGCTCTAGGGCCAATGGGCAAGCATGAACTTTATTGTGATGGCTGAATTCAAAATAAAGGTGGTTTTGAAACAACTCAAACTACTTCATCAAATCTACCAACCCTTCATCTGGCTTGCGGCTCCTTGTGAAATAAGGTTGTTTCGCACAGTTGATATCTGATCTGAGTTCGAATGCTGGCAGATCTTTGAAATAACAACTGAAAGACTGGATATTGCTGGTGATCATAACAGCATAATGTAAATAAAATAATACATAATATATTATTATCAATTACAAAATTAATTAAAAAAATAATAACAGTCATAACAATAACAACAAAATTATTAGTTTATTTGAACTGAAGATCTAAATTATCCAGTTTTCCCCAAGCCTAGGTACAAAATACTACCAAGGCCTCCTACTCTTACTCAAGGTTATTGATACCAACTGAAAGCTCATCTAAAAATGGGGTAAATAAACAATAAAGAGTCTGATTCAAAAGGCTGCCATTGAAAAGCAAGCAAAACAAATTTGCATGCAGGCACTTTCATGGTTATCATGAAAGTTGTAAACAGTTTTTTTTACTAGATAGCTTTATCGTCTTTAATTTCTTATTAAACAATGACTAAAAGCCAGTTTTCAAACAGTCTTATCAACTTTACAGAAAGATAATTCAGTTAAGTGTACTCAGCAATGAGAACACCAATGTTGACAGTTAGGAGATGTGTCAAGCAGACATGAAGACACCTCCTTGTTTTTGCTGGTTCACGCTCACATTGTCTCCACCCCAGACACCTACACTGACTATCAGATTGTAATTATAAAGAACAAACTTGTTACAACGGGATCGGAAATAAGTCATATTTATTTTCAGGGAAGTTTTGCATTCCTCATTTCTAATATATCACACAAGAATGCAAAACAAAGCAACATGGCGGATATAAAACAACACTAAAGTTCATTAAAACAAAAGCAGCGGCTGACAGTATATCTGGTTTCTTGCAATCATCTGTATTCAAGCTTTCTGCCTAAATGTTCTTAGTCACATTAATGGTAAAGTTAGTTTTGTTATTTCTATTTCTGCTCTGTTTAAACCCAAACATGTGCACAGATTGTGCCAGAAGCAGAAAATTGAGATTGTGCAGATGTACCAGAACTGACTTTCTGGAAAGTTCTGAGTTTTGTGGATGAACTGCATTTTAATACCTGGGTTCTTCCACAGAAAGCCTGAGAAATGATCAAACAAAGTAGATATCTGATGATGAAATGAAAAATTCCCCAAAACTTGCACTGTAAAAAGTAAGGGCTTGGGCTGGGAGAATTAACTTTAGTGATATTTATAAGTTGTTTGTTTGTTGTGTTGGGCTGACTCCCTCACTGACATGTAACATCACCTGATGTTCATTTTATGATAACCATTGAATTAGTTACTAACAAAACATTTAAAATATACAAGTTCTCCATAAAATGAAAAGCTAAATAATTTTGTGTTCAAGTATTTCAAACAAGTGAACAGAAAACGTTTGTTTTAAAAACTTTGTCACAAAAAAATAAGCCTCTTATTTTCAATTTTACAAAATAATTCACCTCAAAGACTGTAGCACTGCATTCATGAAGCAGGTGTTTCCAAGATTCCTTAGCCCTGGTAAATGAACTTTGCCAGCATTCTCTTGCTGTAAATTTTGTAAAAGGATATAAAGAATACCACTTTGTCAACATTGTCATGGGGCCTATAAAGACTAAAAAAGTTAAAATACTGTATCATTTGCCCATCGAACTGGCAAGTAAAACTAAAATCTTACAAGCTAAACAAATTAAAACAAATTCACATTCTCTATAATGAACAAAAACAAGTAGGGAACCAGAAAGCAGTAAAAATATATGGCAGAAGATTATTAGAAACTTACATCAACTTTTAAACTTTTCCTTGACTTTTCAAGTGCTCCATCATCTGATACTCTTCTCTTCCTAGGACTTATAATATTAAAATAATTTTTAAGTATTTTGTTAACATAATATATCTTAAGGGCACCAGATAGGTGTTGTTTCACAACTGAATGGTCTACCCTGTTTCAAATAAAGGTTTATTTTTACTGTTACTGAAAGCCAGTTTTTATAATATAGTCATTTAGTTTTTATATTGTTGTTTCATTATGCTCCAGTTTGACTTAGAACATTTGGAATTACAAAAATACTTCACATAGCTCAAAGCACTTTATTAACTAATATAATAAAAACTAGTAGAGTTTAAGATTAAGAAGAAAACAACTTTCAGTATTGTAACTAAATCAAATATAACTTGTAATAAGGGCACCCACATTTTAAAACTATTTTAGGAAGACAACAACTTTTAGCCTCAAGCAAGTCTGGTTTTAAAAAGTCATTAGATTTGCAATAAGCCCTAACATGAACTGGCTGCAACCAAATGATCCCCTGAAGGCCAATTAAAGCTTTCAGGAAATGCCAGGTATCTGCAATAAGAAACTGCAAAATGTCCTCCATTCTAAACAAACGGGGCCTATATATTTTCTTTCACCTTTTAAGAGGCCGTGACAAGAAACTACCTTCCTGCTTCCGTATTCAAAACATTTTTCTTTGCACCTGACTATTTAAACCATTAAACTTCAAAATATATCAAGTTTAAATCAGCATGAAAATGAAAGAGAGTCTGTTTCCGGCTGGACCGAAACACCGGAAGTGGCTGTAAAGCGCCATGACGCACAGCACAAGGTGCGCAAGGCACTATGGTTCCCCAGAGACACTCCAATATGGCCGACGAATGGCACCGAAAACAACCACAACACACATCCCAAACTTCGTCTTACACGCATGTTTCGAAACTACTGTAAAACAAAATAATAGCTCAAGTAAATACCTAATACTTGAGCAGTTTGGGATTTGTTTCTGCTGAACAAACTCAGAAAACATAACTTTAGACCCTAACGATGGCCATTTCCTGTTTATAAGCAGTCTGGCTAAAGCAAGGCGCCTACCTACCTTTGCTTTTCAAGGATCAATTCTCGCACTCTTTGAATGTCCCCGCCTTTTGTATCATTTACAACAAATTCATCACAGTAGTAGCTGAGAAAAAGAAACGGCTGAAAATTTTAAAATACTGCCCCGAGAAACACATAAGAACTATTAAAACAGTTCAAAAGCAAGATTACGTGCATTTTCAGACGTTATAAATATACGTCTCTTGAGAAAAACGTCTGAAAATGCTACCGTTTCGATTTTTTTAAGATCTTACCAAAATGCTGTTAAAGTTGGATCCAAACAAACTGAATGATGTGTGTTGTTTTCTGAATGCCCTTTAGCATGGCCGCTCACATACCTGCAGCAAAAAAGTCATATTACAAAAACTACTATTGGTTAGCATGGGAGCCGAGTTTTGCAGTCTTCTAACTCGAAGAAATTTCCACTTTACCTTCCACAGTTAATGGCACCACATTTCAGACATATCCAGGGACTCTTATTCGATCTACAAACTAAACAGTAAAATTGTCACGAATTAGGCATGGCCGCGGCTACTGACTGAAAAGCCGGTTATCTTCCCAGTAAATGAAAATGTGACGAACATATATTTTGCATTCCTCACCAGCGCAATTCCAAAGACTTGCTTTTTGACTCTTTAGCTTGTTTATAAGCTGTGGGCTTAGTTTGACGGCGTTAGCTAAGTGCGTACACTCCATAAACTTTGCAGTGACTGCCTGCCCGAAAATGTAGTTAAATATACCAAAATCAATCCCCCCAATTTGTCCCGGCAGATCCTGTCGCGAACTCCATCAATATGAAATCTTGCACAGCGCGCGCTGTTGCGAACGGTTACAAAGTAAACTATCCAATCAGAATTCTCGTAACAAAACTCAAACAAAGTTGTCCAACAGATTAGCCAATCACATAATGCAAAAAAAAAATTCTAGAAAGCTAGTTACCAGTTTTCACGTCAATGAGAGTGACGCCTTGTTGAAAACGTGATTTTTGACGAACAAAAGTTTCGCTTTCTTTTACTTTTTAAAAGGGAGTGGGCTTAACCTCAAAGAAAAAATTCTAACAAAAGAAGAAGTTTTAGTATAAGGTAAGCCTATGCTATATTTCTTGTCTTTAGTGTATTTGAAGATGTGAACAAAACATGCTAGCAACATTTTTTTTAAAATCGGTATTTAATTTCGTCCAGACATTAATTTTCCCATGCAAATAGATTAACAGTGCAATTGAATAATATCAATATTTCAACCTTTTTCATCTTTTTATTAGGTCTTAAGGAAATTGGTGTCTTAGATGTAGTACTAGTCAGGATAGGCATATATTTAATCAACTGATATCAAGTAGAATTAATTGACAAAAGTTTCTTGTCCCATTGGCTGCCCAGTTCTTCTCAGTTTGTTTGGTCTTTTGAAAAATTGTTCGAAAATTTATATTAAGCTAAGCATCATCTACCTCAATGTTCCTTTGAAAGTATTAGGATGTTTAACATTGTTTAACACTGAGAAAATGTTTTAAT
>JANVCF010206824.1:0-18159 GCA_025388745.1 Hydrozoanthus gracilis
TATTAAAGGATAGTACTTTCCCTTTAACCTTTCCTTTTAATATTGTGGCCTAGTGCTCGAAGTTTGCACTGGCCTTCTAGCGGACGACTGATATTAGCGGCTTGAGCTCAGGGGCAAATTGCGCACATGCGGACTAATTAACACTATTTTTCTAGATCGGAATTTTCGAGTTACATTGCAAAGATTTTTAATGAAGCCCAATTTATAACCCCATATGCATAAAAGCTAGGGGAAATCCGTTAGCTTACCTACAAGCTAGAGAACCGCTCATCCAGATTGGTCCGTAAAAACATGCACATGACCCTAGCACCACACTATATTATCCCTGTGTGGGACCCTAGAACTTAACACCAAAAGGGAACTCGGTTAGCAATGTATAAATTTCTATCAGCTAACAATGGTTATGTGTCTATTCCAATCTGGCTGACAAGAGTAAGTGCCCAGCTGCTTGTGTTAGATGTTGTGTGCAACCCCTTTACTGCAAAGGATAGGTCTTTCCTTCAAATTTTCCTTTTAATAATGTGGCCTAGTGGTCGAGGTTTGAACTGGCCTTCTAACGGACGACTGATTCTAACCGCCTGAGCTGAGGGTCAAATTGCGTACATGCTGACTAATAAACACCATTGTCCTAGATCGGAATTTCCGAGTTACATTGCAAAGTTATTTTGTCAAGCCCATTTTGTAAGCCTAATTTTAGACTAGCAAGGGCAAATCCGTTAGCTTACCTACAGACTAGAGAACCGCTCATCCAGATTGGACTGCATGCATGAGCGCCTTACCGGCAGCACACGAATTTCAACGCTCCGCATAATTTCAACTTTTTATTGATTTTAAGTGTCGTTCCTTTCCACCCTACGTACAAAAGCCTTAGTAACGAATCTCGGATGGTACTCTGCTACACTAGATCTGCTTTGATGGCAATTTCACCTGTTGGAAACCCGAAATTGAAACCTTCCTTATGGCGAAGTCTTGTACAACTAGGTATTTCAAGAGCGAAACCTACCAAGCGAGGTACCCGCGGAGGGCAAAGGAAACTACGACCGGTTCTACATTCTCCAACTGTAAGCCTTTCCAGATACAGTCGCTGCTCTACACCGTCCAGTTTGACTTCGACCGAGACCGAAGTTAAAATCCAGCGAGATAGACCTCTGTATTTGCATTTTCCTTCTACGCCGCAATTAAATATTCAAAGTGACACCTTCGCCACTGGCAATGAAACATTCGTTCCGTTTCAGTAATCGGCTCCAAAAACCGTCCTCCAGCGACCAGGCTAGTTCATCGCGGCCGGTGTACTTCGAATATCGCTACTGTGAACAGTCGATCCCTCCAAAGGCAAGAAAGACCTCTGCATTTGCATTTGCATTTTGTGCCGTTCCAGTAATCGGCTCCAAAAACCGTCCTCTAGCGCCCAGGCTAGTTCATCGTGGCTGGTGTACTTTGAATACCACTACCGTGAACAGTCGATCCCGCAACCGTGGTCACGTATATGGCGTGAAAATCCTGCTACAAACCCACAGTCACTCGCGCCTAAGATCGACGAAGTACACTCCGTGATGCTTGAAGGAAAGCCCGATCTAGGGTTTTTCACTGAAACATGGCTACGCGAAACCCTCAACGTGCACAAGTTTTTCTAGAATTTTATTAAAAACTGAAAGCAAGGAAATTGTTTAATTGACCTGGGTCCTTTTTTGAAAACTGGTATGACACGGGCCACTTTGAGTTTGCTCGGTACATTTCCAGATGAGAAGGAACAGTTGAAGAGAGTTGCCAGTGGTCCTGAAATGATGTATTTTAATGTTTTGTCGCTTCGAAACTCTTATTAACGGAACATGCTTATTGATAATTTCTGTAAGCTTGTTATGGAAAGAATCAAACAGTAGCTCGACATCAGCTTGGGCGGTAAGACTTCCTCCCAGTGAACTGACTGCACTTCAGCAAGGAAATCTTCCTCATTATAACTTGAACAGTCTCTTTTATAAATTGTGGCCTTATAGGAGGAACAAGTCAGCTCGTTGACTATAAGAAAATTTGGTAAGTGGTCAGATATATCCCATAGTAGGTTACCACTTACTGTATGATGTTTAAGAGAGTTAAAATAAATGTGATCTATTAAAGTAGCTGAGTGGTTGGTGATTCTAGTTGGTTTAAATATGTAAGGTTGAAAGCAGTAGGTGCTAAGTGTGTTGATAAATTGTTCAGTGGGTCATGAGTTTTAAAATTTAGTAGGCCAAGGTTGAAATCTCCCATGAGTATTGATATTTTGAATTCTTTTGAAATCTTTTCAACAGCAGCATAAAAGCAGTCTGTAAAATTACCAGAACTACTGTGAGGATGTCTGTATACTACTGCAGAGACAATATTACGAGATTTGTTTTGGACTTCGATCCATAGGCACTCAAAGTCATTTGTTGTGGTACTGGGGTCACCGCGAATATGAAATTAAATTTCATTTTTAATATAAAAGCCGACTCCTCCTGTATTGTGTAACGAGGGCGGAGAAAAGAAATTATAGCCGGGTATTAAAATATTGGTCACGTAGCCCTTGTTTATGTTGATTCTAGTTTCAGAAACTCCTATTAAATGAAAGTCATGATTGAGTTCAGTTAGCAAGGCTGTGAAGTTGTCGTAGTTGGTAGCAAAACTCCTTACACTACTATGAAATACTGAGAACTAGTTACCTGTAGAAATTTCTCTAACCGCTTCACTAGAGTGAAATTTATGACTAGTATCAAACCCGCGAAGGTTTGGTATGTTTTCCAGTGAGAGGTTAGTTCCAAACTGGGTTAATCTTCAAGACCACCTCTGCAAATTTTACCGGAACACAAACAACTAGAATTTGAGTTGAATCCCAACTGCTTGATTATTTCAAGTTTATCTAGGGAACTGAAGGGAAAAAGATCCCGAACATTTTCAGAATTATCAAAAGACATCACTATATCTAAGCGCTAATAGTACAGTAAATACTTAGCTGCAGATGTATTTGCAATACCGTTACCAAGGGTCAAACTCATCAAATGGTTGACACATATTTGAATATTGGCAATCGTTCGTGTAAACAAATTGCTTCCAAATTTATATGAACGTTACACACTCTCCATTATGATAATTGATTCAGCCCGCAAAATTACAGCAATGCGTATGTCGAAATTCTCTCCAGATCACATTTGTTCTTTATTAGTCTTGCTGGGGAATCTGCGTTCTTACGAATGTAGGTACGACCTTGCTGGGTCCAAATAAATTTGGACCCAAATTTGTTCTTGAATTCAAAGCACTCCTTAAACACCGCTTTATTTCTCGGGCTTAAACTTTCAGACACGAAGATTTTATTTTCTGAGAGTCTGGATAATCCTACATCAGCTCTAGATTTGCTTCTTAGATGTTTTCTGCCTTTGTAGAACTTTTCTTTTGTATCTCTTCTAACGAACCTCACAATAATTTTCGGTAATTGAAGCGCTGGCCCCGGGGATCTTGGTCTTGAGTTGCCGCTATTATTCGTTCCCGAGCTATAGCTCGGAACAGGGAGGCGGTGTGATGCCGATATATTCATCTCTTCCAACTTGAGCCCCATCAATGAACCCACTCTGACAACTATGTCATTTGTATCTTCTCCCGGCAGCGTCGACTCACGACGAGTGTACTGTTGCATGTCGCTCACAACTTCCTTGACTTCACTGATCGTCTTCAAGAGTCTTAACACTTCAGCTTTAAGAAATTTGTTTTCTTTATCGATTTCTTGGACCTTACACTCTAGGATGGATACCTTATTCAGTGGTGTCGAATCTGTGGCTGAGAAAATTAATACTGTCCTTCAAGTCACCAAAGGTTTCCAAGTCACCCAAAAGTGATTCAAAAGCATCAATGGTCACTGGATTACCCATATTGAACTGGCCAATATACGAGTAAATAAAAAACAACAACAACAGCAACAAATAAACTGTATACATAAATGTCTAAGAGTTTTAGGCGGATAGATGTACAGCAACCAACGAGACACCACACCAGCGCTTTTTTAGATTTTTCCGAAGATCTTCGTCAGGCCACTCTATCCCTACGTGGCTTGCCTCGCATGGGCCAGTTCTTCTCAAGTGGCACGTCCGTCAGTCCAGGACTGAGCCGTTGGTGGAGGAAGTAGACCTACTCCAAGCAAATCCTCACTATGTCCATGCGCGTTACCGTGACGGCAGATAGACTACGGTTGCGACAAAGTACCTTGCCCCTAAAGGCCATTAAGAGATTCTTCAAGCATCTTCCGATCTTACAGGCGACGAAAAGAAGCTTCAAGGATCCTCAGATCCTACTCCAACTGCACCATTAGCTGAGAACGAATACCGACTTCTCGCTGAAAAACTCCTCCAGTACGAAATACCAACAAGAGTTTTACACTGAATAATCGACTTCCTTATCAACCGGAAACAGAGAGTCAAGTTGGCCCAAGATTGCTCTTCTGAGTGAGGCTCTGTGGCTGCCGGGGCACTTCAGAGGGCCAAACTTGGGGCCATGGTGGTTCCTTATTGTGATCAACGACCTGGATGTAGAAAATTTAGACCTGTGAAAATTTGTCGACGATACGACCATGGCCGATAAAAGCGAGCCCAGCGAAATTCAGGCCTCCATCGACGAACTTGTCACCAAGTCCCAAGTTGACAAATCCCAACTCAATGAGGCTAAATGCAAAGAACTGCGCATTAGCTTTGCTAAGACCAAACGTGGTTTTGAGCCTGTAAATATCAACAACAAACCCATTGATGTCGTGTCACATACCAAAGTGCTGGGCCTTAATATATCATGTGATTTAAAGTGGAATGTCCATGTTTCAGGGACTATCCAGAATGTTTCGTCTAAGCTCTATTGTCTTAGACAACTTAAACGGGCTAAGATTGCGCCCAAGGAATTAATTACCTTTTATAAAACTTGCATTAGACCAGTCTCTGAATATGTCTGCCAAGTATACCATAATTCCCTAACAAAGTACTTAAGTGACGACTTAAAAAGGCTACAAAAACGACGCTTTGCGCATCATCTTTCCCGAACTAACATACACGGATTCCCTTGAATCGACTGCTTTAAAATCAATGTTTGATCGGCGCCAGACCCTGACTGAGCAGCTCTTCAGAGACATTGTTTGCAGCCCAAATCATGCTCTCCACAGTCTCCTTCCAGAAGTGAACCATGGGCGTCCCCTAAGAGCAAATCGCCGTTTTAATAACCCAATTTGTAAAACCAACCGTTTTAAAAACAGTTTCATTATATTAACATAGCAAGACCTTTCAAAAACAATTAATTTTAATGTTGTAAATGGTCTTTAATCTTAATTTTTATTCCTTTTTATAGTATTAGTCTTATTTTTTATCCCTTTTATAGAAATAGTGTATCATAATATTAAAATTGTAAAATCTTTTGTAATTCAGCCCATGGCTGCAAAATTGAGATTCTTAATTTATTCAATATTTTTATGTGCCTAGTCCAAACTGGTTGACAAGAGTAAGGGCCCAGCTCTTTGTTTTAGATGCTGTGCGCAACCCTCTTACTGCTATGGACAGTAATAGGATAGGATTTTATTATTGAACATGATTTTATTATTGAACATAATGTTGACATCATTAAGGAAACCTGGCTTCGCGATAATGACTTTGATGATTTCTTTTGCGCTGACATCTGTCGCGCTGGCTATAATTTCTTTCACGATCCAAGGACTACTACTGATGGCGGCGGCGTTGCTCTCCTGACTAAGATACTATTCAAAGTAGTCAAACAACAGCTTGCTGATTTTAAGAGCTTTGAGGCCTACGAAGCGGTCTTGAAATCGCCTGGAAATTACAATCTGAGACTGGTTGATATTTATCGCCCTCCTCCGTCTACTACAAATGGACTTAGTGTTGCTCTTTATTGGACGAATTTTCTACATATCTTGAACACCTAAATCTTGCTACAGGACTTTTATTGATGGTTGGTGACTTTAATTTCTGTATAGATCAACCAAATGACTTGAACTGAAGGCGGTTTACGAGTACTTTAGACTCTTTTGATTTGAAGCAACATGTTGTTGGTGCTACTCACCGAGACGGCCACACCCTCGATTTGATCATCACACGGGCCGATGACAATGACCTTGTCTCAAGCTGTCATGTGGGCGATCGCATTTCTGATCATTTTGCCGTCCATTGCGAGTTGCAGTTTAAAAAACCTTCCCTTCAAATAAAAAAAATATCTTTTCGCAAGACACGCTCCATTGACTTAACCGAGTTCTGTCACGAACTCAGAAACTCTTGTTTGGTTTTAGACCCTGCTGACGACCTTGAAGTTCTTGTTCAACAGTATAACGTCACACTGGAGTCAATACTCGATGCCCATGCCCTTTTGTACGGCCTTCCGAAATTTCTTATAAAACGGTTACAATCAGTCCAGAACTGCGCTGCTCGGCTTGTTTCGTGCAGGCCTAAGTATGCGCGGACATCGTCAATCCTTAGAGAACTGCACTGGCTGCCAGTTGAAAAACGTATTATTTTTAAAATACTACTATTAGTTTATAAGTCTCTTAACAATCTAGCTCCTTTATATATTAAGAATTTATTGAGTTTATATCAGCCTAGTCGTAACCTAAGGTCAGTTGGCCAATGTCTTCTGACCGTCCCAAGGTCCAATTCAAGAACCTATGGTGACAGAGCATTTTCAGTAGCCGCACCAAAGCTATGAAATACCCTGCCCACTGACATTAAGAAAAGTGATACATTAATAGTATTTGAACCAAGAGTTAAGTCTTTTCTTTTTAAGGAATCATTTTTGTAACTTTTTGTAACTTTGACAATTTTTAGATAAGATATTTTTAACTGTAGTATTGTGAAGCGCCATAGGACAAATAGTGGTTATGGCGCTATAGAAATGTACTTATTATTATTATTATTATTATTATTATTATTAAGATAGTACTTTCCTTTAGTGGTCGAGTATTGCACTGACCTTCTAACGGACGACTGATGTTAGCAGGGCAAAGTGCGCACATGCAGACTATTTAACACAATTGTTGTACATCGAAATTATCGAGTTACATTGCAAAGACATTTAATCAAACCCAATTTATAAACCTAAATGCAGAAAATATAGGGTAAATCCGTTTGCTTAGATACAGGCTAGAGAACCGCTCATTAAGTTTGCTCGGGATCCTAGAACTAAGTACCAAAAGGGAAGTCAGTTAGCATTATAAAAATTTCATTCAGTTAACATTAGTCATTTCTTGCAAGCGCTTGCCTTTTCTTTTTTCTGATAACTTGGTTACATCTAATGTGTCTGTTCCAATCTGGCTTAATGCATTAAGGGCCTAGCTCCTTGTGTTAGATGCTTTACGGAAACCTTTTACTGCAATGGATAGTACTTTCCCTTTAACCTTTCTTTTTAATAGTAAGGCCTAGTGGTCGAGGTTTCCAGTGGCCTTCTAACGGAGGACTGATATTAGTCGCCTGAGCTGAGGGGCAAAGTGCGCACATGCAGACGAAATAACACCATTTTTCGAGATCACAATATTTGAGTTACATTGCAGAGCCATTAAATCAAAACCAACTTACAAGTCTTATTGTATAAAAGCTAGGACAAATCCGTTAGCCTACGTACAGGCTAGGGAATCTATCATCAAGATGGATACGTAAAAGACATGCACCGTACCGCAACACCACACTGTAATATCCCTGTGTGGGACCCTAGAACTGTTATGTTATGCAAATGTTGTTGTGTTGCCACGTGTGTGGAGCCCTGCGGGCCACCCGGAACATTAACTCTAATTTTCAAACAAGATGGTGGTTTAGCTCTTGCAATATTATGTAGTAGTTTATTGCGTAAAGCCACATACGTTAGGTCATTAAACAAGAACTAAGTACCAAGGGAGAACATTCTTAGTATATTACAATTTTCGTTGAGTTAACAATATTCTTATGTGTCTATTCCAATCTGGCTGAGAGGTTTAAGGGCTCAGCTCCTTGTGCAAGATGCTGTGCGCAACCCCTTCTCTGCAATGGCAAGTACTTTCCCTTTAACTTTCCATTTAACTATGTGGGCTAGTGGTCGAGGTTTCACTGGCCTTCTAACGGAGGACTAGTATTACCCGCCTGAGCTTAGGAGCAAAGTGCATACATGCAGACTGAGTAACAGCACTGTTGTAGATAGGAATATTCCAGTTACATTGCAAAGACATATAAGTTAACCTAACTTATAAGCCTAATTGCAGAGAAGCTAGGAAAATCTCGTTAGCTTACCTACAGGCTAGAGACCCGCTCATCCATGTGGGTCCTTGAAAGACATGCACCGCACACTAGCACCACACTTTTATATCCCTGTGTGGGACCCTAGAACTAAGTACCAAAAGACAACTCGGTTAGTATATTTTAACTTTCTTTCAGTTAACAATATTCTTAGGTGTCTATTTCAATCTGACGGACAATATTTAGGGCCTAGTTTCTTGTTTAGATGCTGTGCCCATCCCCTTTACTGCAATGGATAGTACTTTCCCTTCTACCTTTCCTTTTAACAATTTGGCCTAGTGGTCAGGGTTTGCAAGGGCCTTCTAACGTACGACTGATTTTACCCGCCTGAGCTGAAGGGCAAGGTGCGCACATGCAGACTAGTTAACACCATTCTTCTAGGCGGGAAGTTTCCATTTACGTTGCAAAGACGTTTAATCAAACCCAATCTATAAGCCTAATACCAGAAAACCAAGGGCAAATCCGTTAGCTACCTACAGGTTAAAGAACCGCTCATCCAAATGGGTCCGTATTAAAAAGAGAAGCACTGCACCCCAACACCACATTTCAATATCCCTGTCTGGGACCCTAGAACTAAGTACCAAAAGGGAACTCGGGTAACATTGTACAAATTTCTTTCAATTAACAATTTTTAAGTGTCTATTCAAATCTGGCTGACTAGATTAAGAGGCCAGGTCCTTTTGTTATATGCTGTGCGGAAACTTTTTACTGCAATGGATAGTACTTTTCCTTTAATTTAAAAAATGTGGCCTAGTGGTCGAGGTTTCCACTGGCCTTTTAGCGGAGGACCGATATTAGCTGCCTGAGTTGAAGGGCAAACTGTGCACAAGCAGACTAGTTAACACCATTGTTCTAGATCGGAATGTTCCAGTTCCATTGCAAAGACATTTAATCAAGCCAAATTTATAAACCTAATTGCTGAAAAGCTAGAGCAAAACCGGTAGCTTACCTACAGGCTAGGGAACCGCTCAACCAGATGGGTCCGTAAAAAATATGCACTGCACCCTAGCACCACACCATAATATCCCTGTCTTCCAATTAGAACTAAGTACCAAGAGGCCTAGGCCTAGTGGTGGACGTTTGCACTGGTCCTCTAAACAACGACTGACATTAGCCGCCTGAGCTGAAGGGCGATTTTCGGAAATGCAGATTAATTAACACCAATGTTCTAGATAACTAGTTAGCAGACTAGTTAACACCATTGTTCTAGATCGGAATGTTCCAGTTACCTTGCAAAAACATTCAAACAATCCCAATTTATAAATTAAATTGCAGAAAAGCTAGGGCAAGTCCGTAAGCCTACCTAAGGGCTAGAGAACCGCTCATCCAGGTGGGTCAGTAAAAAACATGCAATCAACCTTAGCACAACACTAAATATCCCCCTCTGGGACTCTAGAACTAAGTACCAAGAAGGAAATCGGTTAGCATTGTACAACTTTCTTTCAGTTAACAATTCTTATGTGTCTATTCCAATCTGGCTGACAAGATGAAAGGCCCATCTCCTTGTGTTAGATACTGTGCGCAACACCTTTACTGCAATGAATAGCACTTTCTTTTCATTCTTTCCTTTTAATGATGTGGCCTAGTGGTCGACGTTTGCACTGGCCCCTCAAACAACGACTGATATAAGACGCCTGAGATGAGGGGCAAATTTCGCACAAGGAGACTAATTATGACCATTGTTCTAGATCGGAATTTTCGAGTTACCTTGCAAAGACATTTAATAAAACCTGATTTATAAGCCTAATTGCAGAAAACCTATGTCAAATGTGTTAGTTTACCTACAGGCCAGAGAACCGCTCATCCAGATGGGTCTGTGAAAGACATGCACCGCACCTTAGCAGCACACTATAATATCCCTGCGCGGGACCATAGAACTCAGTACCAAGAGTGAACTCGGTTAGCATTTCACAAATTTCTTTCCATTAATTATTCTTATGTGTCTATCCCCATCTGGCTGACAAAATCAAGGGCCCAGCTACTTGTGTTAGATGCTGATTGCAACCCCTTTACTGCAATGGATAGTACTTTTTTCAACCTTTCCTATTAATAATGTGGCCTAGTGATCGAGGTTATCACTGGCCTTCTAACGGAGGACTTAGCGGCAAACTGCACACTTGGAGACTAATTAACACCATAGTTATAGATTGCAACTTTCGTGTTCCGTTGCAAAGACCCTTAATCAAACCGAAATTCTATTTCGCCATTGGCCTAAGTCACTCCAAAGTCACGTGAGATAGAGCGTGCGAAATCGGAGCTTCAGTTGAGCGTTGTATTTCGTAGCGAGAAGACGTGTTTGTTTATGTGCGAGGATAATCGACGGTTAAGCAATCAGAAGCAGTTATGAGCAACATTGATGGTACTATACTTGATGGAGGTAACGAAGAAACTCCTGAATTAGGATAAATTATGGCGAAAACGCCGAACAACGTGCTTATGGCTCTTCTATGTTCAATGAATCGAACTATGGCGGCCATGAGCGAATCGCTCCTCGGTAAAGGCGCCACTTCGGGAGAAAGAATTGCAGAATCTGCCAAACGAAATATCGACAACATAAATTCAGACGTCGATGAGTTGATAGCGAACAGCAGCAAGAAACCAAAGATTGTTGAAAGCGATTCTCTTCTCGATGAAATTGCCAAGACAATGAATGAAGAGAAGACAGACCCGGCAATAACCGAGGGTCTAGCAAATATTGTTCAGTCTCGCTGGCTAAGTAAGTTATGCAAGGAACAACCAACTAAAGAAATTTTCTGAGAAATATCTCAGACCAGTTAATTGTGACAAGCTTTTGACACCGAGAGTGAACCCCGATATTTGGGAGAGACTTGACCGTAATACCAGAGGTAAAGATCTAAAATTGTCAGCACTACAAACCACTTTAACAAAAATGGGACATATTTGTGCTAAAACAACTGATTCGATGTTGAAAGCTCGGAAGGATAGCAAATTCCTAGATACCGAGAAGTTGATTAGAACGAATAACGATGCAATAGCTCTGTTGGGTCACATAAGTTTCGAAATTTCGAAAAGGCGACAAGACTCAATAAAACTCAATTTAAACAAGGAATATGCCACATTATGTGCTTCTCGTGTTCCAATCACAAAAAATTTATTCGGGGATGAATTGCAAACCCAGTTGAACCACATTTGTGCTTCAAACAAAGTGAGCGGAGCGACTAGTAATTCTGTAAATGGCAAAGGGAAACAAGTCTAACGTTCGTCCGAACTACAAGAAGCATTGTTTGGGGAAGAGCTCCTACACAAATCACAGGAAAAACAACCCAAACTACCGCAGGGTCGACCCGTACGATCGCAAGTAGCAGCGGATTCCCTTTCAACTATATTTGACCCTGTTAAGGTAAGAGATAATTTCGAATCAAAAGTGCCATTGCTTTTGCAACAACTTTTATTTGCAATGGCAAGCTATAACCTCAGACCCTGAAATACTGGAAACAGTATCAGGTCAAAAAATTGAATTTGATTGCTATCCTTGTCAACACAAGGTTTTGACTCATGCAATGCTTTCAGAGTCTCAAGCAAAATCGGTTGAAATAGAAATCTTGAATTCACTGAAGAAGGATGTTGTTGTTGCATGTGACCAGGACGTTGGGTAGTATATGTCCCCTATATTTACTCGGTCTAAAAAAGTTGGAACCCATCGTAAGATTTTAAATTTGAAATCGTTAAATCAAAATATTACATACAACCATTTTAAAATGGATAATTTATTGATAGCTGTGCATCTTATGAAACCAGGCTGTTACATGGCATCAATTGATCTAAAAGGTGCTTATGACTCTGTTCCCATACACCCATCTTATCAAATATATCTTAAGTTATGCTGGAGGGGACAGTTGTATAAATTCACTTGTTTTCCGAATGGTTTGGCACCATGTCCGAGGAAATTTACAAAGTTATTAAAGCCTGTGCTCTCGAAACTGAGACTAAAAGGTCTTACATCTGTTGCATACATAGATGATATCTGGCTTGTAGCAGATAGTTATGACTCGTGTATTAACAACATTGTAGATACAATGTATTTATTGGACCAGCTTGGGTTTATTGTACACCCACAAAAATCTGTTACTTCCTACACAGGAAGTTTCATTTCTAGGGTTCATATTAAATCCAAAGCTAATGACAATAAGGCTTACTACAGGCAGAGCTCAAAAGCGTAAGGATGTTGCATACAGCTCTTAGCACCTGGGCCTCATTCAATAAGAGAAGTAGCAGTTTTCCGGAGGTCATATGTGGTGCCTTGCACTATAGAGTACTTGAAATGGAAAAGTCCCAAGCTTTGAAAATGAATAGAGGTAACTTTGATAGCTATATGACTACCTCAATTGAGGCCAAGTCAGACCTTAACTGGTGGAGTATGGCCCTTCCAGAGGCATATAATCTAATTACTCATGGTGATACCCAGATAACAATAACTACAGATGCATCTCTGACTGGTTGGGGAGCATGTGTTGATGGGTGTTCATCAAGGGGAAACTTGACCCCTGGGGAAACTAAACATGATATCAACTATCTAGTGATCCTTGCGGTCCTGTTTGCATTAAAGTCATTCCACGATAAACTGGAAGGACAGCATATTAGATTAATGGGTACCTGTCATTCCCTGGCGAACAATAGTTTAGCAAAGGCAATATGGCATTGGTGTATCAGACACAAAGTTTGGCTTTCAGTAATTCATATTCCAGGTAAACTTAATTTTAAAGCAGATAAAGAGTCAAGACTATCTAGGAGGGAAACAGAATGGTGCTTAGATCAGTCCATTTACCAGAGTGTATTCAAATTTTTTTGGAATCGAGCCTGATGTAGATTTATTTGCCTCCAGGCTAAACTTTCAGGTTGAAAAATATATTTCTTACAAGCCTGATCCTGGGGCCTTTGCTGTGAATGCCTTTCACACTTCATGGAAAGATTTTGTTTTCTATGCATTTCCACCATTCTGTATCATTCACAAGGTCCTTCATAAAATAAATAGTGAGAAGGCGACAGGAATTATTGTTGTGCCAAACTGGCCCACCGAAGCTTGGTGGCCATATCTTTTTCCTTTATTAATACCTAGGGAAGACAAAACACTGTTTCTACCAGCGCACCCGAGAATAATGCACCCACTACACAATCAGCTCCAGCTTCTTTCTTGCCACTTGTCAGGAAAATTTTCGCTAATAACAGAATTTCAGAAGAAGCTTCAGCCATCATCCTCAACTCCTGGAGAAGTACCACACAGAAGCAATACAAAACCTACCTCCTACGATGGCAAATGTTCTGTAATTTAAAGGAAATCGATCCCTTTTTAGCAACTGTAGCAGACTGAATTAAATTTCTTTGTACACAGTATCAGAATAGTTATTCTTGTAGTGCAATCAACACTGCAAGGGGTGCCTTATCAGCTGTAAGGTTGCTCCCAGGTGGACAATCATTTGGCAGTCATCCTTTTGTTACACGCTTTTTAAAAGGAGTCTTTGAGTTAAGACTTGCCCTACCCAGATATTAAGAAGTATGGAGTGTTCATGATGTTCTCCAATCCATAAGGTCCACATGAGACTCAAGGATCTTACTCTGAAATGTGTTATGCTAGTTATGTTACTTTCTGGACAACGTTGTCAAACTATTCATAGCCTGAAGATTAGTGATATGACAATGACTGATGGACAGATATCATTTCAGATATAACACATTGTTAAAAACATCAAAACCAAGGAAGCATCAAACACCATTTGTGTTTAAGAAATACTTATTAGATAAAAATTTATGTGTAGTAGCATGCCTTAGGCAATATCTTAAGAGAACAGAGGAAAGACGTTTTGGTGAAGACAAGCTATGGCTTAGTTACAGTAAACCGTTTAGGCCAGTTCACAAAGACTCTGTTAGCAGATGGATAAAAACTTTGCTGAAACAATCAGGTAAAGACGTGTCAGTCTATGGAGCACTAGTTCTCGAGCAGCATCAACTTCAACAGCTTATGCTAACAGTATGCCTATTTCAGCTATTATGGCAGCTGCAGGTTGGAAAAAAGAGTCCACTTTCAGGAAGTTTTATAACAAAAACTTCGGTTCAGATGTAAATGTTGGAGACCAAGTTATGTCACACAGTTCTGTACAATAAATTCGTTGCTTGCTTGTAGTTAATTGTTAGACTGCTTTCAAGTCTCACGTTACTTTGGAGCGACTTAGACCAATGACGAAATTGAATTGGAAAATTAAACGAGACTTACCTGTAAGGTGAAGTTTGATTGGATTTCTAAGAGTCATTGGTCAGGAGTGAAGAGGTCACGTGCACACCCTCCATTTGTTTATACTAAGTCTGCTTAAGGCTGACAATTTCTTTTCACCCACCCTACTTTAGGTCATACAGACTGTAGATGTGCCAATTCACTACCTTTGAAACTGAAGCTTAGGGGATTTTCCAGGAAATTATGAGAAAAGAACTCTTTATACAAATGAAGGGTCTAGTGCAAAAACAACTGACTTTGGATGAAGTTCTCATTTCTCCCTACAATATCCTTGTTATCTCTTGATAACCATTGGAAAAATATAGTGTTTCATACAAAGTCACTTACACTGTTTTTGCACTAGGCCCTTAAATTACTTACAGGTGCCTTTAAGGAAATACACTGTAAAACAGATTTCAACAAACTTTATTTAATATAACTCTATATATTTTATTAAAATTTGATCAGACTGTTATTGCTATTGCATTCTCTTTTGAACAAAAAGGAAAACCAAAAGCATCTTCAAGTTCTCGACAATTTTTTTGCTCACACTGCATTTGATGTTTTACTGAGGAACATTGACTTTCTTCTGCCATTTTTTTTACATCAAGAAAAATAGTGAATAACATTGCAATTCATTTTAAAATATTTGTCCCATAGAATCTGAAACACAAGCAATATGTACATATTTTTAAATTAACTTCGAAATTTTTTATCAAGCACTAGGGCTCTCTTTTGGGTTTTATTTGGAGGATTTTGAACACAAATGACTTTCCATTAGCAAGTAATGGCTAATCAATCAGAAACTATCTTAGCTACATTAAGTTGTATTGGATTCAATTATCAATTGTTCATAATATTTGAGGTATTCACTTTGACACCCGAAGCCACCTATGTACTCCCAGCGAAATTTAAACTGAAAGGTTGAGCACATGGTTTGAAAACACCCCTCCCTTGTTGGTCAGCCCCTGAACTCTTAATCATTGAAAGATTGTTGATGCATGATGTTTCAGGGTTTGAAATTCAAGGATGGTTCAGTACATATATTAGTTAAGAATTTGTGGAGTAAAATCATAAAAAGGAAGTATATGGCATTTTGTAGTAGGTGGTTGACACCTAAAAAATAGCCGGCTATTCTTTACCGATTCAAGGGCAAAAAGTAAAAGTGGCTCACAGAATAAGTAGCCACCAGAGCTCCTGGCGATTGCCTGCTTGTTCTGACAGCACTTCATTTGAACAACTTTCCCAATATGGAAACTTTAGGGAAGTTTTATATATCACATACCTGTGTTATTTTACCCAGCTCATACAGAAATTTTAGGGGGAATTTTTGCCTACAAAAGTTGTCCCTAAAGCGACTGGCTTGAAGTCTCCTGTCAGTATGTGCCATCCTATTCTCTTATTCTACTACAATTTTCTCACATGGTTATACTGCCATGGAACACTACCTTCATTGTTAAAATGTTTATAGGATTCCCTGACTTGTCCTGTACATTGGTATACTGACTCCCACCACTTCTTTGCACATGCTTCAGCCCATCATCGTTGTTGGTAATTACTCTTCAAGTCCCCAGGGATAATTGTTCCATCATCATTTTCACTATCCACAAATCCAGTTGGCAGGTATTTTGCATTTTTAGTAGCGCGAAGGTAGTTGTGTAAGGACACTGCAGCCTTCGTAACTGAATCAACCAGGTCCAAATTCACAGCTTTGATAGGCCTACGAAAAATCCGCTATTTAGCTGCTAAGATACCAAAAGAATTTTCAATGGTACGCCTAGCACGTGGAAGACGATAGTTAAAAATTATCTATGGCTCTTCTAAGTTCTTACCAGGAAAAGGTTTCATGAGCCATGTCTTGAGGGGGAAGATATCGTCCCCAACAGCACTAAGGGTAATGTATGCTGCCCACAAGCCCTTGGTTTGGGAATGTTCAAGTCATGAGGGTTTCTTTCGAAGGCCTCCCCAAATAAAGTGTTTGAGAATACACGGGCGTCATTGGTACTCCTAAAAGCCCCTATGTCCACAAATGTAAAACAATAGTTGGCATCACAGACTGCCATAAGAACAAAACTATGAAACCCTTTATAATTGTAATAGGCGGACCCTTCATTGATTGGGCACTCCATCATGACATGTTTCCCGTCAATGGCTCCCACACAATGAGGTTGTTCCATTCTTCCTCGAGGCCCTGTGCTATTTTTTCCGACTCTTGTGTTGTGGAGGGGGGCCTTTAGATATTCCACGTTCAGTGCCGTCCAAACAGCCTTCAAAGTCCCACGGATAGCGTTTGAGACTGTTGATCTGCCAATGCGAAATAAAACGACTGAGTTTGTTGGTCATCACCAGTAGCAAGATAACGAAGAGTGAGCATTAGTCTTTCTGCTGGTTGAATAACCTTCCGGGACCGACAAAGCTGTGTCACGATGAGAGCCCCAACGAAGGAGAGCAAATGTTTAAATCGTTCCCGTGACATTCTTGTATAGCTAGAAAATGACACACATGCGATTATAGATAAATGTTTTTTTAAAAAGAAAGAGATGCGATGGAAACAAAACCAATGAACTGCTTATATCTCATCGATAAAAATATTCGCGGTCATGTAGTCGAAGTTCCTGGAAAATGTTTTCGGACCCAGAACCGATCTTTCCTTCTGTCTTGCCTTTCTGGACGTCTATTTCGTCTGATGTAGACATACAAAAGTAAGAACTGGGCATAAACAACCAGCGACTCGGGATCAACTGCCGCCATATTTGAACTTTCCCGCTAATTTCTCAAGATTTACTAGTGCTAACCCAACTGGACCACTCAAGACAGTTGCGATTTTATGGAGACCGGTGAGTCGTAGGAGTTGCAGCAGTCGTGACACAGGCAACAAATTTCTCTTCACGACTGCTGCCACTGCTGCGACTATATGGAAACCGGGCTTAATATTCCTCACCATCATCACCATTAAACAACTCGTAAAATTCTTTTCCAGGATTTTAAAGAGATTTCTGAACCAAAACCCATGACTGAGTAGCTCACAGAGTCTCTGATTCTTGGTTTTATTGGTAATATATTTTTCAAACCTGTTTTACCTGTAGGTGCAAGCATATTCACATGCCTTTAAATTTCAATAAGAATTGTCAAAAATTTATAATTAAGTGAATGGGGAACATTAATTTGTGTCAGTAGTATATAACACCTATTAAACAATAGCGAGGTCTTTACTGGGAAATCTCAGACCGAGGTCTTGACGTACGGACCGAGCGTAGCGAGGTTCGTATCGCAAGACCGAAGTCTGAGATTTCCAAGTAAAGACCAAGCAAATGAGGTTAATAAGTTATTTAATATATGGCTTCTTCGTTGGAATTTTAAGAAACGAAAAATAATTTAACGGAAGTTGGTTTTCAACATCCGGTCACGCGCTCTCAAAGACATAAGTGACCACGCTCTTCCACACATGCACAACACAATTCTGCTCGTTCAAAACATTTATTGGGAAAAAAGGATTTTAGCAACTTCAAAACAGCACAGATTTTCCACAGCAAAGTTCAGTTAATATCATGCTCAGAAACAATCAAGTTATTTAAGGTCAAGGGAAACTTCTAATTCTTTCAGTTCAACAAACTTGCTTGGCGCACGAGGAACACTTTCTGTGATGGAATTAATCTTCGTCATCACTTTCAATGATGTACCTTC
>JANVCF010206935.1:0-18153 GCA_025388745.1 Hydrozoanthus gracilis
AAACGACGCACATCAATCTATCAACAGTTTCAACATTTCGACGCCGTCCAGTGCAACTTTCAGGAGTGAATATGAATTCAAAACTCAAAATTCAAACTAGAGTATCCCATGATAATTGTGAGTTGCATCTGTTAAATCAAAGACGTTTTATTAACTATGTCAACAACACAATTATCTTGGGGCACTCTAATTTGAGTTTTGAATTTATAATCATCCTTGAAAATGGTGCTGGGTCGAACTTCGATCGTTAGTTTTTGAAATATATAATACAAACCAAGCTACTTTGATCAAGATATCATGATTATAACTTTTATTTATATCATTACATTCAAATCAAGCTAGTGTCATGTAAAGAGTTCGCATGTCTGCACGGAACTCCGAGCAGCTGTAATCACCGGTACGCTAGTTTTCTCTATTTTAATCATTAACAATCTAATCAGAGTTGAAAGTATATTTAATAGTTGTACATAAAAGTAAGTGTGGTCGAGTCCCACACCGCAAAAACAAAAGTATTTTTTTCTAGGTAAAAGTAGAGATTATTATTCAGTAAATAATTTAATAAATGTTTAAAACTTTAAACGCAACAAACGTTGTTTACACTCTGATGAACTTAGGAATAATTCAACTCTATAAACTTTTATGTTCACCGCGGCATCCTTTACAAAAAGCCAGTTTCCGGTCATGCCTCGGTCTATTTTTTGCAACAATGTTCCGGGACATTACGGATGGCTATTGACTGACGCGGCACATCCGGCTTTTCTTTGTGAGTTGATTAATGATTGGCCAGCGCGACTAAGAGGCTCTTCCTTGCTTACGGGTAAATCTTTAACTGAAGTAGTCCTTCAGAAATCAAGTCGTTCGAGAGGGTTGTTGTTGAGAACAATATCACAATAATAACGAAAGGAAATGCCTTGCAAGGCTATTTTCGAATTTCACTTATCCCAACGGACCAACGAATCTCCCTTAAACAGTGAAAAAAAACCAATTTCAAAATTGTTTTAACTGTTAAGCCTTGCAAACGTATGTCTTGCTTGACCTGAGGTTGAGAAAATATGATTGCATGGACAGATTTCTTTAGCCAGGATACTGAACCAAATATAAACATAAGTGGAAAGCTTTTTCAACCTTGATGAGTTTCGGTCATACGCAAACAATAAGTGTTAATTACACAGGCCAAAAAACAAACCTGTATTTAGTCTCTTGAAAATGGTAATAAGCTACACATGTGACAAGTCCAATAACTAATTATCGTTTTTAAAAATATCATCCAACGCAGGAATGAACAACAACAATAACAACTCCTTTGCTGTGTTTGTTTCACGTTCGTAGTTAAGCGCAATGATGTCGCAGTTAAAGATCTCAAAATTCGTATTATTTATTGAAACTCTCTTCACTTCGCTCTTTGTAAACTAAAAATCTCAAAAATCGTATTGTTTCTTGAAGCTTTCTTCACGTCACCCTTTTTTCAAAAGTCGTAGAGAAAACACGCTACCAGTGGGTCCGGATAAAATTTTAAGCTTGTCACTGTGTTAGAAGTTATAAACTGTGTGCCATCTAAAGGAAAAATTTATTTCTGTGACTCATCAACAAAACACAAAATCTAAAACGAGTATACCCCCAAAACCAGTGATGCTAAGAAACTTCACGCACCGTGTCAGTCTATGACAGGCATGGAATCCGCCCTTTCCGCCTGTTTTTGTTCCTTTGAAAAGTGTCGGTACTTCACAGAAGCACGCACTCCACCGTTTCTGCAAGCTCAGTATTAATAGACGTAATAATGTGAAGTTCATCCTGTGAGATCATAAAACAGTTTAGTTATCGTCGCCGGTTTCTACAGGTTTATAGGCTCCCGCGTTTATCTGACTGCTAACGTTCACAGGTAAGATAAGTTGAACGGCGGCTAAAACCTTTCAACTATTCTTGAATTTAGCAGGTAACTGACTAATAATATCATTGCGTTCAACCTTGAATTTTAAAAATTGCGGATTACGTAGTTATAAATATTGTAGCCCAACATATTTTTTGGCAACCTCTGCCCTATTTTTGGTGAGATATCATTTCTTTATGTGTTACAACACATTTGTGTTACGCTAAACTGCAATCAGTTACCAAAGCTATAATTCGCCTCAAACTGTGGCTTCTAAAAACACAATTTTCTCTGCGTGTGCCAAACGGTATGAATAATCTTTGTCTTTCTTTCAACAGCTGTTCTTTGATTTCATTTGAAAATAACACAAACTTTAACGTCGTTTGTTATTGTTTTTAATCCGGCTTTCCTAAGGACTCCTTCGTTTTTTTGCTTAGCCAGTATGCCAGAAGTTAACACAGTCTTGGGGAAAATATAAACAAACATTCAAGCAAAAACAAAGTGGCGTAAATATATTGATACATGCACTTGATGTTAATTGCGGAAGTAACGTTGTAAGGACACAAGAAGGAATGAGGAAAAAACTAAAGTACTAGGCCGTATCCTTGAATCTTGGCCCGAAAACAACTAACTAGCACGTACTTAAACCGCGAAATATGAGACTGAATATGTTGTGAATCCAACTCTAATAGTTATCAAACTGCATAAAGACAATCTTATAAATCTCCATTTGGACATGCAATGAACCTCCTAATTCGTCTTTCACTAGCTAAGATTATTTTTTCCCAATTGCTATGGTGGTTTTTATAGTATTAGTTTAAAATTAAACACTCTGTTATCTATGTCGGTTGCGCGCGGTTTTGTTTCATTTCAGAACGATTCGATTGTATTACACACCGTTTAAAGTTGGGAACATTAAAGTAAGACTTATATTTTTGAAGATCAAAAACACAGCTAAAAGCAAATCCTTCTTTATATATATATAATTGCTAACTGTCTGCGCCGGTGGTATTTCAGTAGCATTGCTTTTCTGGTAGAGCATAATCTCCTCACCGATTTTTATTTTGGATTTAGGCGGTTCCGTTTCTGTGAGCTTGCTCTGGTTAACCTTAAGGCCGGTGCACGCTTGAGGTAAAGAGCTGAGATGTTTGTTCATGAGGCTGTTTGCTCAGCTTGTTCCGCACGTGGGCGGCAAAAATTTAGCGAGATTTTTGCCTCGCGAGCTCGAATATCACTAAAATTTTGCCGCACACGTGCGAGACAAGCTGAGCAAACTGCCTCACCAGCAAACAGCTGGGCTCTTTACCTCAAGTGTGCGCGGGCTTTTAGTGACGCTTTACTCTCAAATTTGAACCAGGGTCTTTTAAGCAGTCTTTTCTTAATTGTTCCAAAAAAAGCCTTTGATTTAGTGAATCGCTTTTCTCTGTTAAGTAAACTAAACCTTCAACTCCTACCTCACTGGACGCTCACGGAAAACAGCGTTTAAGGGTGCTCTTACCGACCCAGAACCAATGTCTGTAGGGGTTCGGGGAAGTAATCTCGGGTCTTTGTTCTTCTGCCCCTTTAACTGGCTCCTAACCTTAAAACTAATCTTACAATATATGCCGATGGTACAACAATTCTTATTTCGATCTTTCTGTACAACAGATTGAACGAAACTTGAACCAGCTGGCGGCTGAGGTATCGGCGGCATGGGCTAGTAAAAATCGCGTGGCTCTTAATGCTAGTAAAACTAAAGCTATGCTGATCACCACTCCACGAAAGCTTGCTACTCTACCAAATCAGTCTCTTAATGTTTTTATCAATGATCGTGTTGTGGAACAAGTATGGGTAGCTGAAATACTGGATATAACTTTTGACCACACCCTTTGTTGGGAAAAGCAAGTTGAGAGCCTTTCCAAGAAACTAAACAACTGCATTTCCTTGCTTCGCAGAAAAAACCCTATCTTATTCGAGAGGGCTCCCAACACTATTACAACGTACGTATCCATGCACAACCAGCTTGTATTCTGCTCAGTCTAGTGCCTGGGGTTCATGCTCTCAAACACTTCTCTTGTGCCTTCTTCGTGCACAGAAACGCGCAGCCCGAATGATACTTTAAGCTGACCACTCTACTCCCTCTCTCGTGTTATTCTCTAACCTGCATTGGATCCCTGTGTGCGACATTGTTAAGTCCAGATAATTACAACTTCTCTTTCAATATTCTTGTGAACACAGAGGCTCCCCTATATGTCTAAAGAATAAATTTTCTTTTCTTTTGAGTAGTGCAAAGGTGACTACAGAGGTGTAACGTCACACAATTTGGTGGTACCTAAGCCTAAAACCATTGCTGGCAAAGCCGTGTTCTGCTACACTGCAGTTGTTCTGTTTAATGCTCTACCCTCCGAAATAAAGCTTCAGTAAGAACTCATCTAAACCAGCCCTCGACTCGCTTCACTCGCTATTTTAATTCTTAACTGAAAAAACTTTTCAAAAACAAGCTAAATTCTGTTAACCATCAGTTGAGGATATTTGCTTTACGTGCCGTTTTCGACTCTACTGTGACTGCTGTTTTGTTTATTGTAAGAATTAATTATAGGTAGATAAGATGATTGTCGTTTGTTTTGTAACTGAATTGAGTGCACTGGAATAGGTATATAAAAGTTGTAAGTAACTTAGATTGTAACTAAAAACTTCTGTAAGTTCTTATAAATTTGTGTTGTGTAAATTTTATTAGTGTTAGAGGGCCATGTGTTAGAAAACCCCAGAGGGTTAACATGTTTTTTTTCACTCTCATAATAAAGGATGTTGTATTGGATTGTATTGTACTAGTGAAGTGGCCAACAACATTGTTTACTCAGGATTCACATTCAGCCAAAGTTTCACTAGCTTCTGACGACACACCTAACTTTTGCCTCAAACTGTAAAACTGGTTTGAAGCCCAATACAAAAAATAACTCACGAGTAAGAACGAAAAGTTTTAGTAAGAAAAATTACAACTTATATTAGACCCTCTATATATAAGAGCCTTTTTAAGTCTAAAATTTGGAGAAAGAATTTTAATTTCGAAAACAAAATCAAAATGTTAATTTAATATTGTCTTACATCACAATCATGTTTATGAAACTTGTTTTGAATCAAGAAACTTAAATTCATTTGAGAATAGATCTCAATGAAATACAAAACAACCAGCCTAAGATCTTAGCAACTACATATTTTATTGCAGGAAATTAAAAACCGTCGTAAGAACCTAGATCGCCTAAATATTTGTTAACCACCAATAACTATATATGTTTAAGCCAAACCTGGAAAATGTAGCCGGATTTTGCTGTATACTTGTTTCTAACGTTTGCTAACATGTCATGCAATATACCTATAGCCCATGTAGCTCAGCATTTGCCAAGCACTTTCGAAACCACATTTCTTAACTAACCGCGTGAGACATGTTGACCCGCATCTATATACTGAATATTATATAATAGATAAGAAACGTTTTGGGAATTTGAAAATCTATTACGAACTTCTAGCTTTACAGATTGTGTTGTTTGTAGAACACACGGAAAATGTTATTTTCAACAGAGTAATAGGTTCTGAGTTTTTGATTTACGAGAAAAGTCCAGTTTATAAGAAACCTTAAAAAGATATTAACAAAACTTTAATGACCAATAAAGCGAGACCACAAAGAGCAGTCGGAACAACAAAAAAAGACAAATCATTTTTAGTTTGCACCCATTGTACCTAAAAGCTAAAAAACTACCTATAGTTTTTCGTTTTCAGACAAATTGAGCTCAAAATGATTTTATCAGGCTGAATTTTAGTGCTGTTTTTGGCGCATATTCAAGTTAATGAAGCTCTTTCAATATCTGTAACAGGAATAGCTAGCAGCATTTAGTACGTTTCACCTACTTAACAACCACCTGGTTTGCTGGAACAAAAACTTTTCACCCGTGAAATATGTTCCTACAGGTGAATATTTATAGTTCATAGCCAATCACAGTTGACGGTTTTTTGTACGTTTCTATTACACCATGACAGGATATCCACACGAAGTTTTTACACAGCACCATTCAAAAGTTTTTAACTGGCTTTATCATCACTAGGGTGAAACAACCAGTTACCAGTTGTTGTTCAGCCAACGCGGAATCAGTCTGCTACCAGAAATAGGCGAGTAATTATACTTACAAACTAGCTCTTGTTTGATTGCTAAGATTTTTGGTTTTCCGGAGTTAGTGAATTCTACAAGTGATTGACGTAGATTTGTTGCAAAAAGATTCCCAGGAAGATCATTTGTGAGCCAAATAAACTCGAGGTTTTGATCGGCTTTCAAAATCTTGTAAGTTCTTCATGCCTGGAAACAAATAAGTCAATAAGAGAACAGTAAAACTGGCAAATGAATGCTTGAGAATTTAAAAGCCGATTACTATAAAGATTTGATATTGATATCATACGTCCTTAGCCTTTACAACACTCAAGACAAAAATTATTGTAATTAGCCACTGTTTTCAAAATTCAAAAGTAGAAGCTGGCTTCCAGCATTCCATTGCAGCAAAAAGGGTAACTGAAAAACATTCAGGTTCAAATTTGACCAAGAAAAAGCAACCTAAAAATATTTGAACCAAGGTCGAATTCATTAAAGTCAATTTATGTTGAACCTCAGGCTCATGGTAACCAATGCAAGGCCTTCAAAGGCGCCAGGCTGTTTGTCCCCATCTCACATCATAAACTGACTGAGGTAATGCGCTTGTTTGTTTGTCTTGAAGGCGCTAACAGCTACAGTAGCTGCGGCCAGGAAACAAGCTCGACAAAAACAGTTAAACAAACTTTTTGTAAAAAATTCCTAAAAAATATAAAAACAAAACTTAAAGCTTCAACCGAAGCTGTGTGCTAGTATACTAAATTATGCAGTAACCAAGCTTCAAACTTCATTAACGCGGCGAAGCTCTTACGGTCAAGAGTGCTTTAAAGTTAAACCGCTCCGTCCAACCAACGGTGGACAAATATCAAAACGCCACCTGATTTTCACTGTCAGGGCAACTCAACGACTTGTATGAACCCATCGTTTGGTTGGATGTCCTTAGTTGTTAGTTTAAAAGCTCTTTATGGGTTTATGGACTACTACAAGAGAGTGCAGTTCAGTTTCGCTTTTCAAGTACAGACAGTGTTACATTTGAATATTACTTAAAGTTAAAACAACACGCAAACTAGTATTCTCATGGTTGCGTCTTGCACTTTAATACCAAACTGCGAAATAGTTGATGTTTTTTTCATCTGACAGAGCATTGAAATTCTCCATCGAACAAGAAACTTAAATGCCTTGTCAAAAGTTGAGAAAATTAAGAAATTCAGAATCAAGTATGTTGAATTATTATGGTATTCGGGAACAAGAATTATAAGAATTATACTGAAGAAGGTACTTGGGTAGTTTAATCACCAAATACAATGAAGCAAAGCACATATGCTGTATATAAAGTTCGTCTTTTTGCAAAGAACTGTCTGAGGAGTCAGGGCAACTCCCATTTTCTGCCTGGTCTGTCCGTTCAGACTCAGCACGAGTTACTAAAACGAGTCCTAAAACAGGCTTGCCCTTCTTTTGCGGCAACCGGCAGAATCGTCAAAGCAACTTCGATCGATATTCAACCCATCGGTGCAGTGGGTTACTTGCACTGGCTGGACTTAGTTCTTTTCCGGCAATAAGTTAGCAATACTATCTCAAAGTCTGATAACCTAGAATTCTAGCTGTTCTGTTTGAAGTTTTGCTGAATTCACGTTACGCATTTATCAATCGATCAACCCGGCAAGGTTTGAATATTGTCAACTTTTAACTTAAACTTACTATGTCGTTGTGCCTATAATAACTGCTACATACAACAAGTAGTCGTAGATTAATTTTACCAAGTACGAATCTAAACGTATGTTTTTTGTGTTATGTCTAATGTGCCATTTCTATAGTCCAGTTCGTTTGGTACTCAATGGATCAGCGGAAACGCAAACCCCATATAACGCGGTTTATAACACCGAGACGGATTTTTTCTACACGGAAAACCTCGCAATATTGAGGAGTTTTGGTCTTTTTAGATCACATTTCCATTAAATTCCTCACCGAGAATGCTAACAGGTGTAAAAAACAGATTGTTTTCAAGACCACTGATATTCAATCAGTTGTTTAGATGTTTGTCAAAATGGTCAGATTTAAAAGCGTTCGGAACCTGAGACATTCGGAATTTCGGAACTTTGCAGGTTTCCGCCTAAACTTTTTTTTAAGTTCCCACGTTTATTGTTTAACATATTCTAGTCAAAAGGCTTTTAGCAATTCCTTAATATCCGTAAAAAGTGGGTTTCGGAGAAAAAACCGCAGTTCTTTTTCTGATTTGACTGGTTTTCGCCGAATCTGCGAAATTTTTTGATTCTCCGTGAAGGTCTTAATGTTTTCAAATTCGTTTGACTGTTCTCTTCAACTCTAAGTGTTTCATCCACACAAAGATCACGAAATCTCAATTACGATATCCTTAACCTAGCCATAAAGTTATCTCCATACCCTTTCATTCTTTGTAAGGGACCAACTTCTAACTTCTTCTTACATAACACATACAAATTGGTGCATTTGGTTATGAGAAAACAATATTTGATCAAGCAATGCACACTGAGATGAAAAGTAAAGCTCTACCAGACTTGTTCAATGAACAGTATGGGCTCCAGTTGGGAGAATTTACAAATACAACTAGGAATGAGCGGATTAACAGTTATTTTATCATACGAGAAACACCGACTCGGCTCGGTTTTTACTTGAACTCTATGACTGTCTTCGTTTCCGCCCGGAAATTGCGGAGATCGTTGGATTTTCAAAAATATTTTTAGGGGTTCGGTTAGTATCACAGTCGTTCATTTTATATAGCACTAAAACCATAAGAAAAATATACATAAAACCGTCTTTCTTTCACGGGCAATATGAATGATTGTATATGTTTTCAAACACTTTGTCAACATATGAACAATGTCGAGGAGCTCTGGGTTTAGCGCGCAACTTTAATATAGTCCCCAGGCCTTTAATGTATTGAATTGTTTTTTAAACCAAGTGAAGTTACATCCTACTATATCTTTTAGTCAAACCATAATTTAGTTTTCTGCGGCTCAGTTCCGGATAACATAAAATGGTAGACAGAGTGGCGATGCGTTTTTCTGATAAATCGTCTCCGAGGTCAGTCGTGTTTCCACTGTCCGGACGAAGTTTGGTCACTAAACATTCCTTTCTCAAACTCAGGAAGCTGGGCTGCGATTCCACATGAAACACCGATAATCGCGGCGTCTTTGAAGTTCGATTTCAATAGCACTCCGGAAGTGCTTTCTTTTCTATCGGTAAGCACAGCATAACTTATGGACAGGCTCGGAATCTTGCGCGCTGCCAAACGGCGCTCGATGTTTAAAACTGATTAAATCCATTTGCAATTTCGTTCCTGATTTTGATCTTTTAAGTGGCTGAAGTAGGATAATAATAAGAATACCCAAAAATCTCGCTAGTGACTCTCATAGAATATACTGGAACAGACAGCTCGAATAATGACCGGAAATAACTCAGTTTATGAAGATATGGAAAGTAAAGGATACGCGTGCTGTGTCGTATGGAATCCAGCACAGGTAATTAGGACAATAACCAAAAGATAATTTGGTTTAAGCTTTTCATGACGAATTGCAAGATAAAACAAAGCCATTAAGACCTTAGACGTTCGCTTTTGTTAACTAAACGCCGCTACTTTTCTTCAAACTTACAACACGGGCTCTAGACCTGTCCAAGTCAAAAATTGGGACCTTTTCCTCGAGACAAACTCTACGACAACAAACAAAAGTTAAGGTTTCAATTGTTGCAATTAATTTTGGAATAAATTAGTTAAGTTACTCTCCACTGAATTCTTGGCTTTGTATCAAGCGGCAACGGATGCTAACCCGATTGGACATCGGAAGTTCCTTGCAGCAAATTATAAGTCATTTGTGTTATGATTAATCGAAGCAATTGTTGATGAGTTATTTGAAAAACTGATGCACTGTCAATTTAAACTATCTGCCTAAATTAATGTTTAAAACTTCGGGTCCAAAACCGACCTTGCAATAAAGTCAAGTTTGAAAACAATCCACACAGTTGTCAATCCACAAGAAAAAATACTTTTCTCCTTAAAATAATATTTTTGGAACATCCTTATCTAGGGTAAGCTTGGTCAAAGAACAGCTTTGGTTTCCTTACAGTTTCGACAAAACTTTTAAAACTTGTATTCCATGCAGTCTTGCAGGTGTTTTTAAAATCTTTCAAGCAAATGATTGAATATGCATAAAATGATGATAATGTTAATCCGTGGATACTAAAACAAATACTATTGTCTGCAGTCTTTTATTCGCGAATGAATACACCGGAAGTGGTAGTGAGCAAATGGTTCGAGCGCAATCTAGTAGATTCATAAACAGCTCTTAACTAAAACAACTCTCTGGTTCACCGACCGTCTATGCTTTAACATTTTTGAAGTTTCTGTTCCCTTTGTTTGTAAAATATATTTTCTTTAAGAAACTTTAAACGAATACGTCGAAACGCAGGTACGAACGCGGAGAAGCGAATAATGCCATTAGACTGTCAAGAGGCGTGGTTTTGACGTCAAGAGTCAGTTTTACAAATATGGAATGACACATAAAGAAAATCTAGCCTGTGGGCGGTAATGCATCAATGTTTTCTTTTAACGTGTTTGAAACTTAGAATGTATGTATATGTGTGTGCTTGTGTAGATAATCTAGTCGTAATTGGTTGATGTCAATTCAGAAAAAACCAAACATCTTCTTCATGCCCTGCCGGAGTCACGTAACTCAAGCTAAGATTTATCACTTTGATATAAGTTTACTGTGCAATGTCTAAGTGATTAGAGGCCACGGGTGCCGGATACATTCCTTTACTTCCTGCGCGGGTTGGCACTTGCCTTCGCACACGGAACTGTTGATCTTGCGTTCGAAGAGAACACATCAATATCCCTCGTTTAAGCAGTCCACATCGTTAAACCTCGTTGGCTTATATTTTGTCTAGAACCTTCCTCTATTGGATCGACGAGTTGATTTAGTAGTAAGTTACTCTTTGTTTATGCTCTTTAACGAGTGGATAGTTTCTAAATATAAACTGCATTTTGATGAAGGTAATGTCAATTGATGAAAGGTTTATTCATGTTTCTTTGTAACCTTAGGGCTTTCTGACAGTATTGCCGTACACCAACATAGCTTGGAAAGAAAGAAGGGACCAGATGGCCAATGGAGAATATGTTGTAGTAGTTTAAGACCAGTTGAAGATGACTGCGTCTCAGGGTTTTCGGAGGTCCGAAATTGTGCCTTGACATTTCGACAGTGACACGAGAGCAACACAATTTACACAGAGTTGTTGCAGCGGAAAGTATTTTATGTCCATAGTGGATCAATGTTTAATGGCGGTAGAAACATCAGTGTCACTTCATGAAAACCCGTTGGAAAAAGTTGTTATATGGGAGCGAAGACTCTCCACCGATTTATCAACGCACAGGGAAAGACCTCCTACTATTAAATCAGTGAAGAAAAGCGATTTAATTGTGACTAAGAACTCGGATCAAGAATCGAAGGTCGGTGAATATAATCGCGATTACTGTGTAATTACTGCAGCTACTAAACCAACCCGCAACCCAGTTAGACCGTCAGTTCTAAGTTCACACACTAGATCCTTGAGACTCGACAGCCCAAGCTATGAAACATTTGCTAAGAGACATCTAGGAGGTGAAGCGATTTCGCCACAGCAGACGATCACAACACAGCCGCTTCCATATTCTTCAAATAATAATGACCGGGTTTCGCAGTGTGGGGGATACAATTCTAGAACGAACACCAAAGACAAACAGGTCTTGAATAGCGACGATGTAAAGCTTTTCTGTTGTGGCAGAGACGTTGAACAAATGTTGGAATATTGTACATGTCTGTGCTGCGTCAAGGGAATGTTTTATCATTGCACAAAAGATTCTTACGGTGAAGGAAACGTCGCTGACCGACCGTGCGCGTGTGGGCCCATGAACAAGAACTGCATCAAGCGTTGGACTTGTCTTGGAGTGTGCTCCGTTTTCTTGCCGTGCTTATTCTGTTATCTTCCTGCCAAAGGGTGCTTGGAAGTAGGAAAATGCTATAAACAGCAACGGTATTCGAGTGTACAGTATTCAAATAGGCTTCTGCACCCACAAAGACGGAATGAAAACGATAATTTATAGCTGTTATTTTTTTTATTCTATGGATACTCTTAAAGATTTCGTTTACCAATATACATGTTATTTATGCGCCTTTGTAAATTGTAAATTTTGTTTCAAAGATGTCATTAGAATTGAGAGTTGTTTAAGACTTAGTTCTCCTACATCACTCAAGAAGTAAAGTTTAGTGCTTGTGTAGGAGCAATTCTTGTTTATAAGTGGGCAGAATGTTCTTGTCTCCGTGTTTAGGTCAACCGCTCCAAATGAACATTAAACCAAAGACATCTTTGGAATATACCTATTATCTTGCCCTATAGCTGATATTTTTCGTTGTACAGAATATGTTTCAAGTAAAAAATGGTTTGGGTATAAAATCAAATGCAGGTTTGTTTATTTTAACCGCTCAGAGCGAAAACCAAAACAGTCAAGGTTGCGACCGGGTGTCCAACGGTGAGAAAATTCTCAGCTCATATTCCATGTGAGAAGTAGTAGTAACCAGGACAATTATACATCTAGAAAACTCAATATATGTCAGTTGAAACTGGATTTACTTTAACCAATGAATGTATTTAATGGCTATCTTTACAAAAGGAAAAATATTTTATTCATTATCTCGTGGTTGGATGTGGTTGTTATGAGCATGCTGCAAGTCTCTTTTTGAAATCGATCTGTTTCTCTTGTATTACGTGAAAAAAAACCGAAGTCTGTCCAGCCCTGATAGTCTAAACACCCCTGAGCAAAGAAGTGAACCAGTTTTAAATGACACAAAATTAATCGATTAAAACATACTTGAGACTATGGAGCTTTTGTTACCTGCAAATGTTATCTCTAAACTGTAAACACTGTTGTGGTACATTTTAGAAATGTGTGTGTGTGCGTGAATCACCTAAATGGTGATTATAGCGAAGTTAAAAATCCCTTTTAAGAATTCAAAATGTTTGTAATAATAAATAACTAAAATGATTCTGATCTGTATTCAAGGGAAACATATTTTTTCCTTGAAACTAAAAGGTGAACAAACCAGGTTTCTTATTTGATTTAAAAGGTAAGGTATCTCCAGGTTTGTTCTAACTTAGAATCAGTGAAGCAATTCAAAATTATGTCCCAACGAGGTTGCAGCTGAACTAGGATGCTTTGAATATAACTTAAATTAGTCTCTCACTATTTTTTTTTCTTACAAGTTGAACGTTTTTTGTTTTCAATGATTGATAAACCGACGAGATTGTGCCTTACTTCAACCTATCTGGGTCACATATACTCCGTTGGCATTGACGAGGTTTACCGTACCTCAGCCAATGGTCAACCGGCAAAGCTACACAAAACCGCCGGAAAAAAATCAATTCGATAAATATGCAACCTAATCTTTAACATCATGAATCATATAAGTTTTTTGATATGAACTAGTAAATTTCGACTTGAGAATGAGGTATTTATGGTAATTTTAATTACGATTTTAGTGTCAAATTGTTTTCAAATTTGTCTTAGTTCCAGATTATTTCACGCTTTACCAGTTTCTGTGCTCTCCGTTTTCCGCTGTCGGTGTATCAGAAGTAATTGAGGTGTTTCTAAACGAAACAAACGAACATTTCGTGTTAACTTAACGTATTAGTTTTAATTGATTTTACTGGAAAACTTAATGCAATCATATACGAAATCACTTGGTCTGAACTTTCATCATCTTAACTGTGAATGTAATTCGACCCCTTCAGAAAGAAGATCAGGGTATACAATGCACCACATTTCATACAACTTTTCGGATTCGAGACTAAGTTCACTACTTTAATCTATTGTTTTACTACATTTTAATATTACTCTTAATGAGAAGCAAGTTAAAACAATGCATTAATGGTTTAAGGTGAGACATTTTATAAAACATTCAATAGAACTGAATTCGCCCATAACAAGATCAGCCCCATTGTTCTTTTAATGGATCAAAATTTATCCAGTTATCTGCTAGTTGAAAACAATAAGACAGCGCATCGTTTTGGGGAAAGTCTTTTTACACTATAAAATCGAGCCTGGATAATATATCAGAGAAGACTGAATTCCAGAGACGTCTTTGATATCCTTGCGGACAAGAAAATATCTGTTATTTCCTTTAACAGGAAGCAGGGGCATAAGACTTAAAGAAGCTGGTGAAATCGATCATGGAATGTTAGTCATTGCAATTTGCATTAACTCCTGTGTCAAACATTAAAAATTAAATCGTGTCAATTAAAGATACAGTTTTGTTCATTAACTTTTACAATCACTTAGACGCCTCCAGCATACAGAATTGAACCCTGAACTTCCTTTTTTCAGTTCGGTACAAAGACTTTTTATACGACTTACGAACTAGTGTGATCTTAAAAATGTTTGTTGAGGCCATGGAATCCATGCTGCTGTTAAACGCCTTGGTATAACAGTTTGACAGGACCTGTCAGAAGTGTCAATTATCGCCTCAGGTTTAAAAAACCAATGAAAACCAAGAGGCAAAGAAAACCAAGAACGAAAGCCTTACCCATAACAAAGTCTTCAGTTTTGTTTACAATCAGTTTAAAATATAAATTAAGCTGCTGGTAAACTCGGCTTTTGATGTCGCCTCCTAGTTTTTGCCCTTATCTTCATTTTGTTATGTTGTACAGAATGCAAGTCCTCTATCATCCAAAATAATACAATAACGTGATTAACTCGCTGGTCAGTAATGAAAAATTGGTGTATCAATAATAATTTAACGTTTAAACCAAATATTCTTCTTTCCGTATTCTCTGCCTCCATGGTTTGTTTCTTTTCTTGAGATCAAATTACGTTTTTATCGTTTAATCCTATTTGCAACATTGAGTTTTTGAATCTTTAGTTTCCTTCATTTTTCTCTCTTTAGGCTTAGGCCTTTCTCTTCAATTTTCGTTTCCTTTTTACTTTTCTTCATTGAAAGAATTTTTTATGCGGACCCTACTGAAGTTATGGTGTTAAAATCAGAGTGTCTGGTGCGATCTCAGTCACTTCTATTTCCAATCCTCTGTTAATAATCAAGCGGTTATATGTACGTCCGTAATTTTTCTGTCAGTTATAGAAAATCCAGTCCTCAAACAAATTAAAACCTTTCATGTCTTATATAGCTTATCTTTCAGCGCCGGGCCAGGAAAATCAATTGATCTACAGCAGTCCCTATTGCGCTGTTGTTGATCTAATAAAGGCTTTTTTGTGGCAGCGGGAATTGTCTGTCCGAATACCTCGCTGACTGGCAGCCCCCTGCCCCTCCCCCCGTTAGACTGAATAAAATACACTCAAGCCGGCGGTCACACATTTCAGTTTCCGCGTTCTGGTGTAAAACCTCTGATAAGGACGCTAGTGTCCTTCCTAGTTTTATATAACACACCGGCCTTGGGGAACTTGACCGAAAACCTAGCTTGATTACCCGCCGCGAGCGGCCGCCAGGTCTATGGTTTTGCAGACAACTCTGGCAGTTTTCACAGTAGCTAATAAGAGCTAACCAAGGGAGTATTTTACCAGTTTGAGGGATCTCAAGTCTTAAAGGTGTCGGTTTTATAAGATTTCGTATTATAGTTCGAGAGTATGTTTCAACATTCTTTAGGAAATGAGCTTTATTCGGTTCACGTCAGATTTCTGTCACAACTGAAGTAGAAACAGCTTGCAAAAACTGCTTGCTAAGATATTTCGGTTGGGCGGGGGGGAGGAATTAGAGTTGGCTCACCCCCATCGCCCAAAGCCAGACCTAAGGATCAAAGTATCCTTTTGAGAGAGTCCTTTTCTTCATGTTGGTGGTGTTGCAAACTGCAACAACTTACTTCACACGTTTCAAAGACAAATTTTAAGGCAAGCTGAAGCTTTGGTGAAAAGTCGATCAGACGAGGTTACCAAAGGCATTGATAGCTTTCGTTAAAACCCTCGACGTACCATACATGCACCTTTCACAGTTCGAAACTGCGCCGTTGGTTTCTGCACAGGCGGCTTGAAAACAAGTGCAATTTCAAAACGGCCGCATACTTTTCCATAGTACTTAAAAATAAAATAAAACAAGAATAGTTGTCGTTTTTTTTTCTCTCTGAAAAGGGCACATGTAATTGAAAGTTTCCAACAAGAACAAAGTTAGAGAAATTTGAGATTGGACTCGTCAAAAACTTAAGTTTTTGACCCTAACAATTAAAATGTTGGTTTTCACAAAAAATAAATCTTACTGAGTTTGAAGAGCGCAAAGGTCCTCAGTGAAACCAACTCAGAGAAAATAACAAACTTAATGTTTCAAGGATTTGAAACAAAATCTTTCATCACAGCTGTAACATTGTGTCAATCTATACACGATCGCTAGAACACTGCCATTAGCCGGATCAAGAATCATTTATATCAAAGCCATGGCGGAAGATGATCAAACGCTTGGCGTTTCAAGCTAAGTGTTTTCTGAAAAAGATACATTTGAACAAAAGTAGGGGAACAACATCAGCGACCCTCGTACTGACCATAAACCAAAACATTCTCCTATCAGTTTGGAAGCTTGTCATCACAGGAAGAAGCAAGAGGTGCAGTGCTGGGGTCAATGACCCGATGGCCACGTGGGTGGGGCAGAGAGGGCCAGGGCCATGCTAAAAGCAGCATCTTTTTATTTGGATAGTAAGCATGAATTCCCTTATGTCTCCTGATCTGTTGAAAACATCTCGACACTAAGTACACCTAAACTGTGTAACGTAATATAGTGAAGCATTGCTTACAATACAAGATGAATGCGGCATAGTGACAGTGTACTGTGGAGATTAAAGCAGATATCCTAGACCATATTCAGCCAGAAGATACACGGGGCTATTTAATTCTGTATATTCTTATAGATCTTAAACTGGCTAGGATCAAAGAAAAAATTGTCATCTTTTCCAAGATAAGAATTTGTTGTTGAGAATCAATGATAAATGGTCCCCTTTGGGCATGTAAAACCAAAAACAACATGTGTTCCTTGTCCTGAAACGCTTATCATACAGATACAACTTAGTTAAGTGTTTTGAAGGAACCGCTTTTATGGCAGACACATTTTAAAAACATCAGTCAGCGTTGTGGCTCAGTGTAATTGACAGTATGTTACAATGATGCATTAAAACCCTAGTAAATTGGAAAAACCGGAAGGTTCTGTCGTCTTGCGGCTGGTAAGGTCAGATTGTCAAATGCAATTACAAGACCTTAAAGACGCAAGAATTCAAAACTATTTAGTATCTTTCCGGCCTTTCTTAGTTTTCAAAGTCTGACCTCGATCAATGTCAAAGAGATTCAAGAATTTTTTTGTGAGCTGTTATTTTATGAATAACTGAAAACTTTAGACTTTCGATAAGGTGTAAGTTTGTGGGATGGTGGAAGCGTGTGTTTATGTTCCCTAAGACCACGTGTGCGTGCAGCCGGTGTAAGGTGGGGATGGGGGGTAAACGCGTGTGCTTACCTGTGAGTGCGTGCAGACAGTAAGCTGGTGGACTATAGGGTGCCGTCTATCACAGGTGCGCACAGTATGACAAATCGTTTGGATTAGCTTGCGATAAACCAAAACTGATGAACATTGATACCGTTTTTTATTTTCTATTGTTCAACAGTCGAGCGTTAACCTAGTTTATTCTTAAGAACGTCACCGAAAGATTAAAACTTTAGGGGTTATTGTGGATAACGCCAACTACCTTGCTGTAATCGCGCATGGAGTGGGATGGGGTTGGGGCAGATGGGGAGAAGCCGAAGATCGAGTGGATTTGTTTTCATATTTTAAACTTGTAGCAATACAACTTAACGTTTTGAATTTGGAAAAAATAATTTAAACTTTGTTTATGTTTCTAAAAGCTCTTTGTAATGTATCAACTTTGTTGGCTTTCATTAGCTCGGAAAGAGCGAAGGCATACAAGATGATAGATCAACAGCCGCAAAAAAGCCAACGATACAAAGTAGAAAAAAATGGTAGTAGTAGTAGTAGCAGCAGCAGCAGCAGCAGCAGTAGTAGTATAGAAGTAGTAGTAGTAGTAGTAGTAGTAGTAGTAGTAGTAGTAGAAGAAGTAGTAGTAGTAGTAGTAGTAGTAGTAGTAGTAGTAGTAGTAGTAGTAGTAGTAGTAGTAGTAGTAGTAGTAG
>JANVCF010207046.1:2957-18144 GCA_025388745.1 Hydrozoanthus gracilis
GCCAGAATCGAGGTAATTCGACCAAAAGGTGATTTTTCGGCCAAAGTTACATTTCTGGGCAACTGACCGCGGAAATCGCTTAGATAGGCCTAGAAATCACATTTCCGCACATTTGGGCCAGAATCGAGGTAATTCGACCAAAAGGTGATTTTTCGGCCAAAGTTACATTTCTGGGCAACTGACCGCGGAAATCACTTAGATAGGCCTAGAAATCACATTTCCGCACATTTGGGCGAGATCCAAGCTATTTTGACCAAAAAGTGATTTTTCAGCCAAAGTTACATTTCTGGGCAACTGACCGCGGAAATCGCTTAGATAGGCCTAGAAATCACATTTCCGCACATCTGGGTGAGATCCAAGCTATTTTGACCAAAAAGTGATTTTTCAGCCAAAGTTACATTGACCGCGGAAATCGCTTAGATAGGCCTAGAAACCACATTTCCGCACATTTGGGCGAGATGCGAGCTGCTTCGACCCAAAAGTGATTTTTTGGCTAATATTGCATTTTTGGCGAACTAACCTCACAGATTGGTCAGATAGACCTAGAAATGACATTTCCGGATATATGGGCCAGATCCGAGGTAGATCGACCAAAAGGTGATTTTTCGGCCAAAGTTTCATTTCTGGCCAACCGACCGCATAGATCGGTCAGATAGACCTAAAACAAAACACATTTCCTCATGTTTGGGCCAAATACAAGCTATTTCGACCCAAAGCTGAGTTTTTGGCCAAAGTTGCATTTCTGGCATACTAACCCCACAGATAGGTCAGATAGGCCTAGCAATCATATTCCGCATATTTGCGCACATTTGGGCCAGATCTGAGCTAATTCGACCCATAAGTTATTTTTGGGCCAATATTGTATTTCTGGCGAACTGACTGCAAAGATCGGTGAGATAGGCCTAGAAATCACATTTCTGCCCATTTGTACCAGATCCGAGCTAATTCAACCCAAAAGTGATTTTTCGGCCAATATTGAGTTTCTCGCGAACTAACCCCAACAGATTGGTCAGATAGGCCTAGAAAACACATTTCCGCATATTGCGGCCAGATCCGAGCTAACTGGACCCAAAGGTGATTTTTCGGCCAAAGTTGCATTTCTGGCCAACTGACCGCACAGATCGGTCACATGCGCCTAGCGATCACATTTCCGCATATTTGCACACATTTGGGTCAGATCCGAGCTAATTCCACCAAAAAGTGATTCTCGGGCCAATATTGCATTTCTGGCAAACTGACCGCACAGATCGGTCAGATAGTCCCAGAAATCACATTTCCGCACGGTTTGGGCCCCATCCAAGCTATATCAACCAGAAAGTGATTTTTCGACCACTATTGCTTTTTTGGCGAACTGACCGCAAAGATGGGTCAGATAGGCCTAGAAATCACATTTCTGCCGATTTGGGCAAAATCCGAACTAATTCGACCCAAAAGTGATTTTTCCACCAATATTTCATTTCTGGCAAACTGACCGCAGTGATTTCCGCATATTTGCGCACATTTGGGCCAGATCTGAGCTAATTCGACCCATAAGTTATTTTTGGGCCAATATTGCATTTCTGGCGAACTGACCGCAAAGATCGGTGCGATAGGCCTAGAAATCACATTTCTGCCCATTTGTACCAGATCCGAGCTAATTCGACCCAAAAGTGATTTTTCGGCCAATATTGAGTTTCTCGCGAACTAACCCCAACAGATTGATCAGATAGGCCTAGAAATCACATTTCCGCATATTGCGGCCAGATCCGAGCTAACTGGACCCAAAAGGTGATTTTTCGGCCAAAGTTGCATTTCTGGCGAACTAATCCCAACAGATAGGTCAGATAGGCGTAGAATTCACATTTCCGTACATTGGGGCGAAATCGGAGCTAAAGCGACCCAAAGCTGATTTTCTGGCCAAAGCTGCATTTCTGGCCAATTGACTGCAGAGATCGGTCAGATAGGGCTAGAAATCACATTTCCGCACATTTGGGCCAGATCCGAGCTATTTCGACCCAAAAGTGTTTTTTCGGCTAATATTGCATTTTTGCCGAACTAACCTCACAGATTGGTCAGATAGGCCTAGAAATTACATTTCCGGATATATTGGCCTGATCCGAGGTAATTCGACCAAAAGGTGATTTTTCGGCCAAAGTTGAATTTCTGGCCAACTGACCGTAGTATCGATCAGATAGGCCTAGAAATCACATTTCCGCATATCGTGGCCACATCCGAGGTAAGTGGACCCAAAGGTGATTTTTCGGCCAAAGTTGCTTTTCTGGCGAACTGACCGCACAGATCTCTCATTCGGCTGAACAAGGATGGTCTGACGCGGAGATACGAGCCTTGGGAAGGTGGAAGGTGGAAGTCTAATGCCTTTTTACGTTACATCCACTTACACTCGGTCAGTTCTAATACTTTTTATAATCGCGGCAAAACGCTGACTGGCACGGGCCAGTAGTAATGGCGTGTCAAGAGATTTGAACTGCGTTGCGTTGATTTCGCTTTTCGATACTTTAGTTTTAATCTTCGAATTAATTTATACGTCCGTTAGTTGTCCTGGGGACGTGACGCTGACTGGCATGGGTCAGGAGTTCAAGCGTCCCAGTGATTTGAGTTTTACAGGGTAAATTTTGCAACTAGTTTCTTCTAATTTTAATCTTAGAATTAACAACGTCGGTTAGATTCCTTTAGTTTTACTGGGGACGTCACGCTGACTGGCACGGACCAGCATCAATGGCGTCTCCGGCATCTCTAGTTTTCGTACAAACTTGGTCATTAGTTTCTTTGCTTGCAACACTGGCAAGATCAGGAGTGTGATAACTAAAAATATATTGTTGTGTAAACTTTTAGCTTTCTTTTCTTCAGTGCTGTCTTTCTCTCGGGTGGGGCTGCATCATTCGCACGATGCTGCGGCGTTTTGTTTTCCCTCACCTTTTCTGGCTTGATAGGATTTATATCTTTGATGACTTGTTAAGAATCGACATTGTTATTATCACTATTAAAAACGGTTTGGGGTTCTCCCCATAGCCAAAAAACTCCACGTCATGTCTCAGTTAATGTATTGACAAGCCAGTAAACAAGCTCGCTAAATGCAGCACTGACAATTTTTTCGTTGAAGTAGTCAAAACCATTTTCATAATTGAGGACTGAAAAGAAAAACACACACATTGGTGTAGTCGGGACAAACTTGGCCCTAACGTAATTTTTGAGCCAAAAATTGCATTTCTCGCGCTCTGACCTGCAAGATCGGTCAGATATGATGAAAATCAGAATTGCACATATATGGGTCAAATGAGAGCTAATTCGACCCAGATGTGATAATGGTGCTAAAATTGCTTTTTTCGTGGTCTGGCCGTCCAGATCGGTCCGATATGCTTAAAGATCACCTTTGCACACACATGGGTCAAATGGGGGATAATTGTACTATAAAGTGATTTCGATGCAAAAATTACATTTCTCGCGCTCTGACCGCCCAGATCGGTCAGATATGCTTAGAGATCACATTTGCCAACATCTGGGACAAATCGGGGTTACTTGGACCCAAAAGTGGTTTTGGTGCAAAGCCTGAATTTCTCGTTCTCTGACTGGCCCGGCCGGTGAGATATGCTTAGAAATCAGGTTTGCGGACATCCGGGTTAAATCGCAGCTAATTTGACCCAAAAGTGATATTCGTGTCAAAAATGCATTTCTCGCGCTCTGACCGCCACATCGGTGAGATATACTTCAAAATCACATTTGTTCACATTAGGGTCAATCGGGGCTAATTTGACCAAAAAGTGATTCTGGTGCCAAAATTGCATTTCTCGAGCTCTGACTGCCAAAATCGGTCAGATATGCTTCGAAACGAAAGTTTTGCGGATATACGGGTCAATGGGGGGCTAATTTGACCCCAAAGTGATTCTGGTGCCAAACTTGCATTTCTCGCGCTGTGGCTTGCCCGGGTCGGTGAGGTATGCTTAGAAATCACATTTGCGCACATCCGGGTCAAACCGCAGCTAATTCGACTCAAAAGTAGTATTCGTGCCAAAATTGCGGTTCTTGTGCTCTGCCCGTCAAATCGGTCAGATATACTTCGAAATCACATTTGCGCACAATAAGGTCAATCGGGGCTAAATTAAACCAAAAGTAATATTCGTACAAAAATTGCGTTTCTCGCGCTCTGACCGCCAAAATCGGTCAGATGTGCTTCGAAACCACATTTGCGCATGTACGGGTCAATCGGGGCAAATCTTAACATAAGTGTTTTTATTCAAAATCATTTGAATATGATAATTTGGTGCATAGGGATTAATAATAGGATATATAAAGGAATATTTATTCATTATTCAACACTTGGTCCACTTCGTTGTCAGAGACGTGTGGTGTTTGTAAAAATATCGCCGTCTTCATCGCGCTGCAACCTTCGGTACGGGAGTCCAAGTACCCCGGCAACAACACCCTGTCGTTGTAACAGACCTAGTTAACCAAGCAGCAAATGTTCCAGGAGTAAATGCTGCAGCAGTAAATGTTCCACCAGCGAATGTTCCAGCACCACAAGAAGTTGAACAACCTCGGCAGGAGGCTGCACAAAGAAATAACGAATTAGATGCTTTAAAGGTAGTCATTTGATTCGTCGAGTGAGATGATATTTAAGCACGTGGCTATCTTTACTGAGGTTTACTAGCTCGAATACTGTGTATAACTGGTCGTGTGCATGTTGTATGTACGAGGCATTTTATGGGACTGCGTGGTCTCAGTTTACTCGAGGGGAAACGAGTAAATGAAATGCCTGTGAGGTTGGCCGAAATTTATCGCTAATAGAAAAAAAAATTGCCTGGTGGGGCTTGAAATGATGTATATTGTTGCCTGAGGGGCTAAGTAGAGATGCTACTAAGGTTTTACTAGTTTCTGTTGCCTGTGAGGCCTATTGCTAATAAAATATACCTGGTTTGGTTTGTAATGAACCACATTGTTGCCTTGTCGAGGGGAGATATCAACTGAGCAACTAAACTACATATTTTAATGTTGTTTCTTTTTGGGTTAGTCTAGTTGCCTGTGTGGTCAGTTATTTATTACGATGAATTTGCCTTAGTGGCTCATGATGTGTCGAAAATTTGATTTAATGGTTCTATTTATATGTAGTTTCTATTCAAAGTTTTAGTTTCACTTTCTGCATTTAATTTGAACAGCTTATGTTCCACGTCACAAATCAATGGGTTGTATTGTTTTTCTTTCGCAGTTTCTTTAGATCTTAATGAATGTTGTTGGAATCTGGTGCTTATCATTTTTATCTCGTACAATAAGACGTTCTTGGCGCATGGTTCAGTAAATTCAGCGTTTGTATAGTTGACGAATGGGGCGGTTATGGACTGTGCCCGCTTAATTACACATAATTTTTTGTTTGCTTTTTGTGGTTTAGAATGATAATACCATTGACGGTGTTCTGGCACGGTTGAGGCGGCTGGAAAAGAAACAAGATGTATTCGTAGACTCCACTCTGCAGTATATACGTTTATTCCTTAATTCTCCAAATTTTCACAAGGACGAGGGATTCGATTACCTGCTCACTCTACATTTAGTAGCCAAGGAAAAGAAGCATGCTAAAGCGGGCTTCTATGAGGCGGTTATGCGAACTATGAGAGAAAGAAGTACTTCAGAGAATGCTCAGTTTAAAAGGTACTTGGAGGTGTTAATCGGGGACAAAGATCAAGAAAAAGAGCTTGACCTCATTTCTGAAGTGAACAAGGCGGGAAAACGGAAAAGTAATTACCGTGGTCAGTTCCGTTCTCCAAAGAGACCACGTGGGGGGTTTTAACCATCGTGCGGATGTCCAGTGTTTCAACTGCGGGAGGTTTGGCCATTTTCAGAGATTTTGCCCAAACAGGAATGGCGGTCCGCGTAGTAACGGAAGGGATAGACCAGTATCAGGATCAGCAAGGCCACGATAAAGTGTCTGCTTACTAATAAGTGTAAAATTTACCAAGGCCAAAATAAATTTGCTCCATATAATTACCTGAAGTGTGTATCAAATAGTTTTTTTAAATTTTGGTTGGAGTTTATTTTCGATTAGGGCGAGTAACTTCTCTTGTCTCCCGTGCAACTCGGGCGCCAGTTGACGTACTGCTAGCAGGCGTTGTGAGGTTACTACCTCCTGTTCGGGAACCCCTGAAGTTGTTAAAATTTATCGTATATATTTTTCTATCTCTGTGTTGTACTTTAGACCTCCTCTTCAAAAAGATTGTGCAAGAGAGACGAAAATCTGGATGATTTTGAAATGCAGTTAATAAATGTTAAGATCAGGAAGGTCTCTGATGCATCATGGGTAGATGTAACAGGGGTTCCCGATCAGGAAGGGAGAAACCGAAGAAATGAATGGGATAGTGTATTTGTTACTGAGTCGGTTCCAGACCTCCGGGAGATAAGGCTAAGGGTTCCCAAATACTTTCGTCGCGGGTGGGCTACACTTAAACCAGCGCAAGTGGAAGATTATTCTGCGGGATCACCCACAGGCGGATCTCATACTTGATTGGATTCAAAACAAAGTTTCTATTACCAAGTTTGGAGTGCCATTCGAAAGGAGTTTTAAGGGTTGCTCCTATAAGTCAAGTTTGTCACCCAGGAAGAGCTTTCCTAACCATGTTATAAGTTTGCGGATTTTGTATCAAAATAAATCTTGAAGCGCATAGAGCTTGGAGCCGTGAGGGTCTGGGGAATAGTAGGAAGAGGCGAGGCGCCGCATTTAATTTTGCCTCTAATTGTTGAGCCTTCAAAGACAAGGCTATGTTTGGATGCGAGGTTTTTTGAAATCTTTGGATGGGAGATGTGCCGTTTGCTTTGGATAAACTCGCAGACGTTCTCTGATATGTGCACAAAGGGTCATATATGTCAAAGTGCGATGATAAGTCATGATATGACCATGTGTCTCTAGCTTTGCCCTTGCAAACCTATGTAGGTTTCCAAAGGAAAGGATTTGGCTTGCTTGCACAATTTTACATTTCGGCTGGAAAATCTGACCGTTTATATACCATACAATTGGCTCTGCGGTAACTGGCTTTTTTCGATCCAAAGGCATACCATGTTCGTTGTACATAGATGACAGGTTGAATGGAGAAATTTTGACAGCTTCGGGGCCATGGTTGGTACTTCCAGAGTATAGAGAGGAATGGTATAGACGTAACGCGGCTACGGCGGCTTTGTGGTGCGTATTAGTGATCCTCGTACAATTGGGTTATACTATTGCTCTATCCAAATCCGTGTTTTGTCCAACCACATCGCTAGAGTACTTGGGTTCGGAGGTAGATTACGTAAAGCAATGTTTTCATGTACCGAAGCGCAAGATCTCTTCGTGGGCATCACTACGGAATCTATTTTATCCGGAAAAAAATTTGTCAGTATCAAAACTCTGGAAAGATTTCAAGGTAAATGTTTATCAAGTTACTCATCCGTTTAACATCTGGGCTTTTAGTCTGACATTTGCAGTGATAACGTCCATTGAACGTCAATTGAGCTTATTGGTTTTGCAGCCGCTGCCGAGGGTCCCAAAGCTTTTTACGTCCTCGCTGTTTTCATGCAAAAGACGAGAAGTTCTGTTTTTGTCAGAGCTGTGGCTATGCTCGATTTCAAGTTAAGGATAGTGAGTGTCATCACCAGGTTCGGATTGATGCTGGATTGATTGCTGATAGGTTGAATCAGCTTTCGAGAAAACGCGGGGACCGTCCAGTTATGTTAGACAGAAAAGCTCTCTAGAGGGGGAATTGTGCTCATTCTTATCATCCAAGTCACCTGCAAAGTGCATAGAATCGGCTTTTCCTAGTGATGTTGTCGAGTTCCTTGTAAGAAAAGATCAAGCAGGAAAGACAAGAGTGCATTCGTTTGATTGTAAAGGAGGAGCCTCCAATTGCTCGAAGCGACTGGCTTTTGGTACTGTTGTCCCCATGTGCATGATTGATAAACTGCGTGCAATTTTTACTGAACATGGAACGGGATCAGAATGGGTTTCGGTATTGAACGTTGGCAACCCGGCCGCGGATTGGTCGGTTAAAAGATATTTTTCTGATGTGAGAGAGGAATAGTTGAAGTCAAGAGTTCTCTCGTGTCAGGCCGAACCGGTGTTTCTAGAAGACCTGATGCACATTTGTACTTGTACAACTGAACAACTACGACAGCCAGTAGGGCTTACTCCTAGTCGTATCTATATTCTAGCCAGAGATCAAGCGTTGTTTAAAGCGTTATTTTTTGCGGGTGATAGGGCTTCTGATTTATTACAACTGAAGTCGGTTGATATTAGGCGTCTCCCTGATAATTCAGGGTTTCTGTTTAATCGTGTTTGGACGAAGACTCTAAAGTCGGGGGACGCACACGTCTTTGCATTTAAAAGAGGGTCAAACAAGCAAGTTTGTCCAGAAACAGGGATTGAGCTTTTTTTCACATTATGCACGAGACTTGGAATTAAATTAGTTCCGGGTTTTTTTCCCGATCAGTGACAAGGTCGTGTAAGGTATCAGATGATTGTCTCAATTCCTCTGCTGTATAAGCCAGGCTTAAGGAATATGTCTCGTGCTTGAGTCATGTATTTGGGAATAGGCGGTTTACTCTACATGGTTTTCGAGGTGGCGCTGCAGTGTCACTTGCGCTATCTGGTGCTACACTACATGAGATAATGAGCCAGTAGAGTAGCAGAACTAAAATCAGTTCAGCAAAGGGGTTCTCCGGGAAAAATATAAAGAAATCCGAAATTGACGTTTGTCCACGAGTAATTGATTTTCTCAGTCAGCAGCTCTTAATTATCAATTGTTTTTATAACTTTTTTAAACAAAACTTGCAATTGGGATGATAGCTGCCATTTTAGATTTTTTTTAAGTCGTTGTCATGGCAAATTAAAACTTTCTTGATTACAAAACGAGTTAGTTAGTAATGTGCAAGTTTTTTGCCAAGCGAAGTGGGGGCTAATTCGACCCAAAAGGGAAGTTTGGATAACCAACCAGCCTTGTTTAAATATGCCGACGATACTACCAATGTTATACCTGTATGGTCTAACAGCCAAAGAGTACAGATTTAGCGGAGCAGTGTTTTACATGGTCAAGTGAAAATAATAAGATATGTAATATATCTAAGTACAAGGAACTTGTCTTCCGTAAAAATGGTTTTAATGAAAAACATACCGTTAATATAAAACATACCACAATGTAAAGAGCTGATGATTTTAGGGGTCACTTTCAAAGGAAAACTGCAAATATAGGGAGCGCGTCCGCCGTAAATTGTTGAAGGCCAATAAGAGCCTAGATATCTTAAGATCACTAAGAAAGAAAATTTTTTTTACAGATTATTAGTATATATATTATTCAATTATTCATTTCATTGTATGTAGTTAGCGCTTTTTTAACATTTGATAAGTTAGCATGTAACTTTGACTGTGTAATTTTATCTAAAGGAAATAAAGATTATTATTATTTTTATCAATATTATTATTAATACACAGCATATGTATTATCAATAGTAGACAGTTCAGCTCTAATAAAATTAAGGCTGAACCGTTACACCGGCGCATTTGAAAATACTTTTCAAACAAGACCCGCCAAGCGAAAAAAATTTGGTCTGTTGACAAATGTGGTCAAACAGTCCTCAGTTTAGTTCCGGAAAAATAATTCACACTATTTTAGAGAACTAAAGGAATTTTCTTACACTGACTCTTTTTCAAACCAACAGCACCCCTCAAAAGTCCTAAAGTCCGCTCCGTACCATTAATGAAAGTTTCATTATGCAAAGTAATTTTAAAAGCGAGTTTGCGGGAGATGGTTCTCAAACTAATATTCCCGAAAGACCCACTGCGCTCGCACAGAAAGTTCTTGCAAATAAACCATTTAACTTTTTACAAAACAGGTAACCTACACTATATCTGAGATCAAAAATATTTCTTGCATTGTCTAAATAATCAAGCCTCTCCAATCCCTCCCCCGAAATAAAATGGTCCGCCCCTCATGCTGTACTTGAATTGTTGCCTTTTCCCATCATTCTGTGGTGTTATGAGGTGGTTTCTTTATGAATCATTAAACCGAGAGAGACAAGTGGGGAAGGAAAAGAAAATACAAGTAAAAAATTAAACGATCCTTACCTGGAGGATTAAGTTTGATTGTGATTCTACCTAATCCAAGGTGACGCGCTGAGGGTTAACCTGAGATGCACACTTGCCGTGGATAATCAGACTTCAAAGATTGTTGACACGTTTTAAAGACTACACCAGTGAAAAAAGAGAGAAGAACAAGAAAAAAGGGTAAGGCTCGTTTAATTTTTTAATTCTGCGAAATCCAAAAGACGTCACTTTCGGTTAACATGAGACTTTATAGCTAAAATCGGGGACATACAGTAATTCACCAAACAACTTTAATCATACAAACATCATAAATTCAATTATATAAGTAACTCATCCTAATACAGCTTCCGCAAAACTATCCTCTCGAATAATTGGCTTGTTATAGAACGTTTGAAAGGTTGATCTTCTAGACCATCCTATGTCTTTGAGTATTTCATCAGTGGGCATGTAGTGACTAGCCTTTGACGTAGCTGCTGATCTAGAACTATGAGCCTTGAACATTGCTATGTCCACATCACTTGCTTCCTAAACAGTTCTAATCCATCGTCTTATTGTGTTAACACTGATGGATCCATGTGGTTTAACATATTACAGGAGTAATTGAGTGCTACCACAAAAGGGTATAGTTCTTTCAAGATAACGTTGAAGGGTAAAATAGGTGCAGAGTGATTCTTTTGGGTATGTCCGCACGGTATATCTAATGAACTATCTAGTTAATAAATTAAATAGATTAATACTTAGTTAAACGCTAATAAACCAATTGAAAACCATTGGCCTGCCTAGACTAGTCATAATTACTTGCAGGCCAAAGGAGTTGAACCAGCTGGTAATGAAATCAAGTATCAGTAAAAATCTGAAATCTGAAATAACAATTTCCCAGGTCTGCCCTGTTTGACATGATCTTGATTGCTGAACAAATAGTACCTGGACGTTTCCTTCATAGTATCTTGTTTTGAGAAAAGTAAGTGTCTGGCATCTTTGTCCAGTAATATAGTTAACTTCAGAGTTAAGTCTTTAAGAGATAACCTATCAAGTGGATGTGACAATTCTATGCAATCAAGCACAGGCTTCACGTCCCAAGTCTCTTGATATCGTGGAGTAGGTTTGCAACGGTTGAGTAAACCTTTAAGGTAGCGCACAATTAAAGGATAATTACTGACAGTAAATTTCGAATCAGAAAATTTAAATCCTATCAAGTAATTTTACAACGGAGAACGAGCTGTGTTAATTGACGTGTACGATGTTTGCTTACTATGAAAATTATGAAGAAACTTCAACATTCCATTGACACTAGGACGCAACGGATTAGTTTTTTTCCTGTAAACAAAATGTCTCCTATTTTATGATGTAAACATCAAACTGTTTCCTTGAGCCTGGTTGCCAAGAGGACATGAGCACATCGGAAATTTCTCCTCGAACGTTGCAATTAAAGAATTATTGTCATCGGAATTTTCTTGGCTGGTTGATGAACAAACTCAGGATCCGTAGAAGTTGTGAACCACGACTGTGTGGTCAATAATGGAACAATGGTATATGTTTTCGCTTATTCCAGATTGGGATTTTTGGAGACATCTAGCAATCAGAGAAAATGGGGAAAAAATATAATTGTTAGTAAATTGAGCTCATTTTACCGAAAATGCAGCCACATAAGATGCATAAGGATCTTGTTTCCAGGCCGCATATGTGGGCACTTGGTAGTTAATTCGACCTCCAAATATATCAATTTGGGGAATGCTAAAAACAGCACAGATTTTGTCAAACAGACAAGGATTCAGTTGCCCATCTATTCCATCTTCAAAATGTCTGGAGAATGAATCTTCCAGAACATTCGTATGTCCTGTAGGATGGGCAGCTGAAAGCCAATTATCTTTGTCGATGGCCCATAACCAAATTTCTTTGCTAAGTTGACTGCATTCCTTACTCTTACAACCTCCCATAAAATTAATATATGAGACATTATTCGGATGTGTTGATGAAATATTGATCCACGCAGAGCCTAATTTTACTGCCTGCGTTTCAAGAATATTGATGTGGCATTCCTTTCTGACTGGAACCCGAGACCTTCGGAGGCCTACTACGGGACGTTGTAGCACCCCAGCCGTTATGGGAAGCATCTGTAGTAAGGATAATAGTAGGATTATCACGATTAGTATGCCTAATTGCTGTAGGAATGGAGTGGATCAATCATTGTAAATCATTAAGGCTTTTTGACGATAACGTTTTCCCATCAAAACCGCCATGGAGCTAGTGTTTTTACTGCTAAGTCTATGTCGTATTCTAAATTTCCAAAATAAAGTGGACCCCAGGTCTTACCCCAGGAAACGTAGACACCAATGCTCCTGTTAATGGGGCCACATCATGGATGGAAAAGTTTTGGCCATTAAAAATTGTTGGCACAAAATAACGACATTGTTCGCTTTCTTTTTAGATAAACAAACTGTCATCGTGGATGAATCTAATAGGCATCCCCAGAACTCTAGATATTGTGTAGGGTTAAATATAGATTTATCAGGATGGACTACAAATCCCAGACGCGTAAATAATTTGACAGCTTGTAGGATAGCCTGGCGACAAACCTTTTCAGTATCTTCTGTATAAAAAGAGTTGTCAATTGTAGCCATAGTGGGTACGTAGAAACGCAAATATGGGTTTCAAAACCCTGGTGAAGACACGAGGACTGCTGGATTATCTCATGGGTACCGGTAATGCCTTGAACTGAAATAAAAGGCCTTTCCATGCAAGCTTAAGGTATTTTCTAAAAATTCAATGTTTGTTGGTAATAAGCCAGTCGCATAGTTTTTGCAACTCGTGGTTTGCTTCTAGAAAATTATTGTTTTTGTGAGCAGAAAGTAAAGTTGCGTTATCGGCAAAAAGGAAAAAAATTAAGTTTGTTGTCAGTTGGGATCATTCAATGAGGGGGAGCACTCTGTGATTCGTATGCCAAAATTCAACTCTTGATGGGCAGATATTTGAGGAGTTACATAATTCGGGCCATCTTGACTTCCATAAACTGCAATAAATTTCTGATACCTTCATTGGTGCAGAGTGGAGATATTTGGATTGAGGTAGGCTGAATGTATAAAGTACAGATTCAAATGGAGAAGTACAGATTTGTATGGAGTTCTGTTTAGGGCAAATAAATGCCCCTGTAGATTCCAAAGGAAAGTATCAACTGGAGAGTAAACATACTTTTAAGTTCATTCCTTCATTATACAAGTTAAGCGACCATGTAGTTTTTGGTAAAACAAAGTGCTGGGCGCAGCAAGAGAAGCTTTGCTTTTGGTTTAACCCATCATGCTAGTAGGTGCATGAAGTTTCTTATTAGCAAAAAAAAGTGTGCTCGTCTGTCAGTTTACACATACTTGAGCTCTGGAGGGATAATCAATTGTTCCAACATAGTGCAAATTTTGATACTTGAAGTACAAAAATTGCCTAGATTCCCTACTCTTATTCTGTGAGAAACTAGCAAAAAAATTGGCTGAAAAAAATGGTGTGTTGGGAGCCTTGTTTTGTTCATTTTGTTGATTGGCCATGCAAGCCAAAACAATGCTCATGCACAGACATGTCCTTTCACAGACATTACAACACTAAAGTTAGCGTTTTGACCGAAAACAATCCTTAAATGTGGTGGTCCGAATGAAGGCGGATATGTCAAATGAAAAAAACATCTACAAGTGTCGCAAATCAGCTCCTAGGAATCAAACTAGCCACTTCAATCAACCTTAAGATCTTCGCCAATGAAATCAATACAGCTCTGCTAGAACCACAAGCTTCGTTTGACCCACTTATAGATAAAGTCGAAACTGCGAGCACTGAAGGTTTTAAGACTCTCACTATTTCACTTGAAGCAACCCTCAAAGGCCTTAGTAGTCATCTCCTCCAAAGCTGTGGGCCTAGATAAATCCCAAACTGGGTCTGGCGTTACTTCGCTCCGAGCTCGCTCAGCCCGTTCGTTGTATCACCAATTCCTATGTTATCTGGAAATGTGCAAACATCACCCCCCTTCCAAAAACAAAGATAGTCGAAGACATAGCAAAGGACTTGAGACCTATTTTATTGACACCAACGTTATCCAAAATTGCCGAGCACTACGTCGTCCACGAGCATGTCAAACCAGCAGTTCTGAACGCCTAGGACCCGATCAATTTGGGTGTGTTCCAGGGTCGTCCACTGCGCACGCACTGATAAATCTGATGCACAAATGGGCGCAAGCAACAGGCAGAACGGGGAACACTGTGCGGATCTTTGCGTTGTACTATAGAAAAGCCTTCGATCTGACAGATCATAGCCTTTTGCTATCGAAACTCTCGGCCTACAACATCAACCCTTACATCATCAATTGGACAACAGCTTTTCTTTAAGATAGGAAACAAAGGGTCAAACTTGCACATGATTGTCTCTCAGTGGGGATCGGTCCGAGCAGGAGTAACGCAAGGAACAAAATTGGGACCGTGGCTATTCTTAGTCATGATAAACGATTTGAAGGGACCATCAGCCAGTGACTGTATAAGATATGTAGATGACACGACAGTGTATGAAGTCATAAGTAAGAGTAGTCCTAGCAATGCTCAGCTTATGATAAAAGAAGTAGCTACCTGGTCAACACTTAACTCGTTTATAATCCATCCAATGAAATGTAATGAGCTAAGAGTCTCCTTTGTGCGCTCCCTACTTCCTAAGAACTCATATAAATTAATGGCTCTAAGGTTAGCACTGTTAGTGTCGTGAAATTACTGGATGTGTGTTTTCAAGACAATGTCAAGTGGAACACTCACGTTTCTGAAACGATTAAAAAGGCCGCTAAGTGCCTTTACTTTTTAATTCAGTTAAATAGATACCACGGCCAGAATTAACAAAATTCTATGTCGCTTGTATTCAATCTGTCTTACTTTATGGATGTCAGCTCTACCATTATAGTCTCCCCAATTATTTGAGCTTAAGTTTAGAACGTGTCTAAAAGAGAGCCTTGAAAATTATATACGGTTATGATAATCATTATAGAGAAGCGCTTAAGATGGCAGGGCTGAAAACCCAAAAGGGCCGGAGAGAAGACCTTTGCTTAAAGTCCCTATCAAGCTTATTTTTTTAAGTTCCAGATGAAAAGTAGAACCCTTTAATAGTAGTAATATTCGAAAA
>JANVCF010207157.1:0-18140 GCA_025388745.1 Hydrozoanthus gracilis
ACTCGACTACCAGAGTCTGGAAGACAGACAGTGTTCACCTTGGTACTGAGCTGAACTGGTCGCTCCAGTTGCAACAGAGCAACATCATTTCTCCCCCTTGACCAGCTAAATCCCTCGTGTGCAACAAGCTGTTTTAGACGGAAAGTTTGTTGGACGGCAGTGGTTCCAAGTCGTTTGTGTGCACCTGATGAGACAATCCCACATCATTCAATCAGTGTTTACGGAAACTAAAGTTTTTGTGTTTCTTTACGATTTATCTAGATCTTTTTGGCACATCACAACATCGTTTGGGTTAGACGATTCTTAGAGAACAATTTAAATATAAAATTAGGCGATAGCATGTCTAAGAGACGACCACATCTTTATTTGAGAAACTAATTCAAGGTTTGGGCCAACCTCAGTGTATCTGCAAGGTGAGTGGTTTCTCTCAACAGAATGGGCTGCAATTACAAACCCATACAAGACTTTCTGTATCAGTACATTAAAATTGCAAGATACAAGAACTTACCAACAACGACGGTGTATCCACTTGGGTGAAGATTTCTTTTAACACAATGGGCTGCAGTTACCACCAAATCGGGTTTAATGAGAGATCCTCCACAAATATGGCGTCCTCTTTTTCGTAAGGAGATTTGCCACGGCCAGGAATGGGGAGAGGCGTTTTGACCGTTAACTACACGGGCTTGAAATGGCTTTTGGCCACATCCTAGAAGAAAGAGTATTTAAATTGGAAAAGATCAGACAGTGAAAGGAAGTTTTCTAATCAATATTAGCTACGAACACTGTTTTGTTATTTGAAAAAGCTGCATTAATTTGTAAAAGCGTTTTATATTAGGTCATCATTAAGTTCGATGAAACTTTCTTCAACTTATCCACCAACGGCTGGAAAGTGTTTTATACGAAAGAAACACAACAAAACACGCCAACAACGTCGACTAAAAAATATATAACTATACGCTATTTAACAATTAGAGTTTTCTATGGGTCAATAATCAACGAGACGCGATGGGAAAGTTGACTATTTTATTCATAGAAAACGACGAGTAGTTTTTTTGTTTCATTGGAAACCAACCAGTATACATCCAATATAAGCCGATAAAAACAAGATCAAACGAGTGTTCAAAAAATCCGCCATCGTTTTTTTTATTTAACAAGCACCGGTAACTCGTTATCCAACGCTCAATAGACGGTGAGCAGGTTTTAGCCAATAAGACTGCAGCAATCGTGATTGTATATATGTTGTTTTCTACTAAAAATATAAATTAGAAGTGTACTGCATGGCCGTTTCTAGTTTGTACTTTTCCAGACATAAGCGCCCCTCAAGAATTTACTTTTGGTCTTGATAGCTAAAAACTCAAAAAGCCCTCCCTACTTAGAGCTTGTTAAGAAATCTAAAAAAGAACCAACTTAATTTGATACCAAATTAGTTTTGGTCGGCGCACCTTGCGAAACCGATAAGCTTGAAAGCAGTACCAGAAAACCAAAGCAGAAAATCATCTTGTCCTGTCCTCCGCTTCACAAGTTACAAAAGTATTCATTATTCATATATGAAAGTACTCCTATATAGTATTTTTTTTTGTTTTTCCAGCGGTTGGAAGACTTAAAGTTTCAATGTGTTTGAGCCTTGAGGTATTGTCTTCGAACAAATAGTTATACAGTTGAGAAACATTTCAAAGCGTCAGATATTTTTGAAAACGTGAGTGTACAGCTGTTTTTGCTCATGTTCGACATGTGCCAACAACGGAAATAATTGTGTTGCAAATACTCTCAAGCTAGCATGGGTCTTGTTAAGTTCCATTTAAAAGGAGCTAGCAATCTCTAGGGTAGTTGTACAACAGCCGACTGTTCTACAGTATCACGTAGTATAAAAAGGAAACAGTTTTGCTGATATGGATCACAATTTCTGACATGGATGAAGTTGTTGAGCGACACCCATGAATGATGATTACAGAACGTGTCGTCTATGCTAAAGAAAGCATGTGAGATAATTCACTGAAGTGCTTGAGAGTTGACTGCCCTGTAATTATTAGGTTGATCAATTCTGTGAGTTTTTTTAAAGTATAGCTATTTGAAAACCTCAGGATTTTGATTACCCACAGAGGATATAGGCTACAAAGATTTATTAGACTGCAGCAAGATTTCAAAAAGTACTTTTAAGTACTTAAAAGTTTTCGTTGGTGTGCAAATGAATCCAAAAAACACCCTAAAAATTTTTCAAAAGATATTCGAATGGAAGTGATGTTTACCAGCGAGTCTCAGCTGGAGCCTGCAGTCTTTCTTGTTTACTCACTTTGTATAAGGTGTCCAAACACTGTTGCAAAATTTTGAGGTTTGGGTAAATACTGTTAAATAATTGATTTTAATGTAACAAGCTTCTTTTTCTCAAAACGAAAAAATTTTGACTCCGAGTTCTTCCATAGTGCCTACTAACCATTTTGTCAGAAAAGTTCGAAATGGATTACGATAAATACAATACGGTGATCAGTAAAATACATATCTTGCGGTAGAAAGCTTTTCCTTTTTTTATAGAAAGATTTTTTTTAAGGGATTGAATGACAACTGGAATAACAGATCAAAGGTTAATTCTCAGGGTTCGAGGAGAAAGAACGGAGAATGGCTTGATTTATAACTAAGGACTTCACTCATAAAAAAAATTCAATACGCCAAAAGACAAAGATACTTTAAATACAGTATTTATATACCTGATGAATCGAATTCAAACAAAAAAAATCAACAGCGGAGAGAGTTAACGCGGTACAGGAAACATTTATTGTCATAAATTTTCTGAAAAAGAAAATTAGATGAAGCAAAATAGGCCTTTTTGTGTTTTCCAAGTCATTAGGTAGAAGATGGTGAAATCAAAAAGCGTCGGTTTGGTTTTTGCGATTATAGAGGCAGTGGTCCGAAATGAAATTATATGGAACATTATTTTGCTAGCAATAAGATTTTTATGTTCCCTCTAACTTTTTGTTTGACAATGATTTTTTATAAATACCATTGTTTAGTTTTACAAATAACAATAAAACTCACGTGGCACATGGACAGAAGGAACACTTTGTGGAGCAAAAGCCCTTCGTGATTACCGACAGCACAGCTCTTTAAACACAGTTGCCCAAAGTACTCGACAGCTAACTGGTTGCTTTTTGCTCAAGAAAACCTTTGTTTTTAACTATGGACTTGTCGCCCCCAAACGTTCTTAATCTGGGCCACTCCTTTGTTTGTAGATTTAAACGCTACCTTGCGAGTAAAAGAGAACTTTGGTCTACACGGCTCAGCCAACTTTCATCGAGGACCTGAAGTTGTTGGTTCTGGCGTTGAGGAGTTAGTACGTCTTTTGCTAAGCGATTGGCGTGCGTGCAGTTTGCATATGCCATGTCATCCCACGTGGGCCATCTTGCCGACGTGGTAGCGCTTCTTTCAACAGCCGTTGCACATGAATTCGAGTGCATTGGTTGAGCCACCGCCTGGTGTTTCTTGGTGGCTCCACAAGGGTCTTGCTAACCCTGTACGACCAGTGTTGAAATTCGACGGCGTTTGTTTTAATCGTTTCTTATGTAAATCTTTCGGTTTTATTCATTTAGCTTGTTGTTTTGGGGCTTTAAGTCTCGCCATGTTTATTTTTGTTTATGAGGGCTTTTGAAACTCTTCTTTAATAGTATTTAGCACTTTACTTTTCTATACATTACAAGAAGTCGACTGCTCTTCACATTTTGTCACTATTTTCTTTATGATGGCTTCACTCCTCTTTATGTATGACTTGGGCTTACATCTTCTTTATGTTTCAAAAAAAAAGGCTTATCTTCCCCTCAGTTTTGTTCAGACGATAAACCCTCTTGAATCTTTTTGAAACCTATATCAGAGAGTACCTTGACACTTCATTTATCAATATCAGTTGAGAAAAATTTGGACTTAAGAAAGTTACTGGATTTTAGGGGGGAGTTTCAATGTCACCTCTGGGTAGTCTAGAATGCAATATTGGCCACACATGATACAAAAACAGGACTTCTTAGATATAAAGCTCTCTTTTCCAAGTGAATTGTTATTGATGGCGTAGGTCGCCGAAACAGGTTTGTCAATAAAAGATCAAGACGATTGAAAATTGTCATAGTCACCTTGAAATTATTAGCTTCGCTGCTAATACAACGACCTTTCGCGTATTGTGCTTGCCGCGTTTCTTTTTACTGCTACTATACTCTATGTTTCGTTATAATTTCCCTCTGATTGAAAAAGAAATCAGTAAAATCTTCTGCTTCTGGGATAATTAGTTTTTCTATCCGCAGGTTACATGAAACAAATTAACACATGAATAGTCCATTCATTTCATGTCATGTCTCTTCGAAGGTTGAGTGACAACTGAAGGTGACGGGGGCCTGGGTCAGGCCCTTTTAAAATGAGAGTCCCTCTTAAAGAGACTATACCGAATGAAGTAAGATAAGTGTTCCAAGTATATTTGGTATAGAGGAGAATGGTCCAGTCCCAGAACAAGAGGAGTAAAAAGCTACAGTACTCAAGTTCCCTTCTCATTAACAACAGAGCTCTCAATTGTAGCATGTTTGCCGCAAACACGTGCGAGAAGCAATCGCAGCCTATTAAAAAAGGTAATCACATGACTTCGAGTTCAATTTGGAAATAAATTGCACGAATGGGTTTTTCAAAAAGAACCAAAAGGTTATTTCAAACTTGAACGAGAAAAGTTGTGTGATTACTTTTTAATAATACACACGACAGTCGTAGTAATCGTAGTAGTAGTCGTATTGGTATTCCAAATCGTCATAGTCGAAATCAAAGCCGTAATCGTAATAGTCGTAGTAGTCGTCGAAGTCTTAGTGATCGCAGTCGTTCTCCAATTCATTGTCGTACTCGAAGTCGTAATCGTTGTCGTGGTCGCATTGTAGTCAAAGTTATAGTCATATAAAATAGACGTAGCCGTAGTCGTAGAGTAAATTTAACTGAATTAACTCTTTCTGCACTGTGTTTAGGAAAAATAGCACTGCTTTCAGCCAATCAGAATCGATAAATTTTGTTTCTAATTTTAAAGAGCATATGACACGACATCAGTTTTTCAATTTTCAAAAAGTATACTATAAAAATAGCCAGTGTAGCTTGACGTTCTAGTCATTCTCGGTGCCGCGAGATCGAAGAGCGGAGCGATGAGCGAGTCGGCGAAGCGTAGCGAGCCGCTATCATTCTCTATCCCCATTCCCTCCGCGGCCCACTTTTCGCTGCTTGTTGTTTTCGCCATCGAGAATGACTAGAACGCCAAGCTACGCTGGCTACTATAAAAAACATTGGTTTGCCAATGTTTAGAAACATACGATGAAAGTACGCCAAGATACGGCGTGTAGAATTTTGAATTTTTCCCGCTAAAAGTGTTCCCTCCAAAAGACCAACAAGATGACGTAACAGGTCACATATGCGTCTCTTCTCAGTCCATCTAAAATGGAGCCACCAGGTAAAAAGATAAGTCGATTTCAAAACATTCGTAACTGCTAGATTTTTGATAGAAACTCTATTAGTTACAGATATTTTAAAGTCATTTTTAGATGGGCTTTCTTTAACAGGAAAAGGGTCTAGTAAAATTAACTGGAATGGGAAGTTAAAAAAATTGAATCCAACTATTTCAAGTGCTTCTGTCAACTGACTAAATCAATTAAAGGGTGAGTTAATAATTAAGCTTTAATTGGGTTCAAAAAATTATCCACTAAAAACTCGTCTTTTTTCTGAGGGAAACTGGGCTTACAGCATTTCGTGTGGGCACCATTTTCGCTCGATTCCATCTCTCTAGTTTATTATTTGAACTAAGTGTGAAGTGCTATCCTATCGTGTGTTTGGTCAGTGAAAAAATAAATCAAACAAGCATAGAAATATAGTGCGAAGTCAGGGCGAAACTGAAGTCATTTGACAGAATAGTTTTTGCCAAACGGCGGTTTGGGACCCTTTCCATAATAACGTGTTAGAACGACTTGCAGTTTCGCGCGAAAACAAAGGTAGGGATGAATTGAATTCGAGTGGTACCAAACTTTAGCAGCAATAACTTAAAAGCTCGAAAATAAGTATGTGGTAAATGCACGATATAAGTGAATTTTATATCACAATACCAACACCATATCCATTCAACTATTAATTCCCCTTTATTTAAACGCTAAGTTTAAATCAAGTTACAAACACATTTCCAGTCAGCTAATCTATTTACAAATCCGTTTGCAATACAATATATAAAAATAAGTCCGTCTTAAATCTATTTTACAGTTCCAAAATACAACTTGATGCCAAACCATGACTGCCTTGGTAGTTAAATCCACCTTCGCCTGTTTTTTCTACCAGCACAGCACAGCCGCAGGCCGTTGACAAGACACGCTAAAAGCTATCATATACAGCTGCCTCAAGAATTCAGAACAGTAGAAAGTCGGTATTTAGCAAGGGTTACCAAATACATATCAAGTTTAGCAACTTTTAATAAGGGTATTTATTTGCTGGCTAATTTTAGCAAGGGTTCATCAACGTCCTCTTCTTTTTTCGGACGTGACATATAATCGAGTTTATGTCACATCCGGAAAAAGAAGAAAAAGACGTTAATGAACCCTTGGTTTTAGTAACTGACTTGAAACTTCCAACTTTGCAAAAGCAAAGCTAGTTATTCCTGAAGTAAGTAATTTGTACACGAACAAATCTGGATTTTCAGTCTTCCTAATAACTAATTATATGTATTAAAGGTCGAATATTACACACTAAAACGTGTCAAGCATTTAATATAACAACACGGAATAAGTCATTGAAGCATTTCATTATTTTGTGTTTAAGCTATTATCTTCCGACGAAGGGAACGATTTTCAAAACGACTGAGGTCTAGCAAGAACATTGATGCACGAAAAGATAATATATTAACATTTTGTACATTTTTAACCAAATCATAAAATATCCTAATAATATATTTGTAAGTAAGTCTAAAAGTGAAACAACTTTGGAGAGTTTTCGCCTCCAGTCCTACAAAAACTGGTGACCGAAATAAAACCAAGCTAGGGCCAGAGAAACTATCATTTGGGGGAGCTGAATAAAGTTTTTAAAATCGGAAACCCGTTCTGTTGGGAAAACCGTCTGACCCTCCTTTTTAAAATAACTGAAGTTTAAAAAGCTAATTATTTAACCTTCAACTTAAGTTGGATTGCTTCCATGGTACTTTTCTGACTGGCGTGTAAAATCCCAAATCGGTAGTAATAGGTACTTGGCAAAGCTTTTTGAAAACAACTTTGTAAAAAATGAAAGCTTGATCAATTGAAAACTCGTGTGACTGCTTTGTGCTCCACAAATTACCCCAAGCGTATCAAAATGAAAATTCCTTAACAAAGATCTCATCTTCTCATTTTTTCCTAAGATCTGTTTGCGAACGGGGAAAAAGATCACGTCTTTGATTGTAAAGTACAGAGAATATGCTCAGTGCGAGCAAACTTGACAACATGATCAAATGTAGAACAGATAAATTACTCGACATATTTCGAAACCAACAGCAAAGTACAGTTGTGACTACTCTATTAACACGACTGCAAATAATTGTTCCTAAAATAAACATACCGGATTCGAAAAGACATAAAGCTTCAGTGGCATTCTATCTACACTAGAGGATTAAAGACGTTATATATTAACTCTATAGAAATAAAAAATAAGTTTTTAAGTTAAATCGCTCTTCAAAAAGGTTTTGGCATCTTATAGTAGTGCAAATGTGTATTCACTACAGATGTTACGAGTGAACCATGAAATACAGTCAGGATATCTTGGTTTTAGGGGCAATCTATCAAAAAAGAACGCATCTTTTAACAATGCAGCGTTTTAACCCTTTCAGCCCCAGCTGTATTGGTAAATTTTCCTAACAGAGTCCACCCTTTTCAAGGAACAAGTTTCGGAGAATTTTTCCCTTTATATTCAGAAGCTCCCTTAGTTTGATCATTTCTCATTACCAAAATTTTTATTTTTTCAAGTTACTTAAGGAGAAGGTATATGTTGATAACTGACTCGGGCTGAAAGGGATAATCAGGCCTCGAACTTAACATGGGCACATGATTGGCATTTGAAACCTCGTTTCTAAGAGACCTTTACTCAACTACCATCACACATTGCAGGATGTTTATAAGTTCATAGAATTTTTTTCAAAAAATAACTTGATCCTTCCCTTTCTTTCAAAACAAACCAAAGAAGCCAACTTTACAATTTAACTCGGATTTTATGGTAGTTTTAAGAAGAAGAATAATGTAAACGATTTTGAAGAAAATATACAATACTTGATATGAACAGACTTTCAAACTCGTGGACGCATGTATTCATCCAAGGTCTTTTAAAAGTCATCACCTTCCTACTGTCTGTGATTTAGTCAAGTTGATCACGTTTAAATGACGCTAAATATTATGACGCTTAAAGTTTGTGTTTGGGAATATTTTCGTGTCGATATCATCTCATCCGTTTCTTCTTGGCCTTTGATTTACCTGCTGTGTAACAAACAAACAAACAAACAAGGCGTCAGTAAAATCTGCCGACGTCTGCCTCCACAACGCAACTAAAAAGAACAAAACAAAACCACACAAGTTTTATTTATCGTTGTTACGCTGGAAGTGGTTGCCCATTCTCCCAAAACAGTGGCTTTTGTTCAATCGCTCGACGGCACAGATGTCGGCGTGAAAGTCGATTTTAAAAAGGGGGGAAAACCGGAGAACCCGGAGCAAAACCCTCGGAGTCAGAAGAAGATCGACAAATCTTAGCCCACATGCAAACCCAGGATTCGATCCTGGGTCCACAGAGGTGGGAGGCGCGAGTGCTAACCACTCGGCCATCCTGACACTCCATGCAGCGCAACTCTTTCCTGACAATATTAACAGCAATAAATTCGAACGAGGTTTTCAAGTACTCAGTTTGACGCTCAGATTCTAAATTTAAACTTGAGGGTTTTCGTGTTTATACAACTTTGCAATGTTTTCGATCAATTGGACCATCATACACCAGGGCTAACCGTTTGAAAATCTTTGGCGAGTGACAAAAAGCTCGCCTAAGCTAATCGAGGTGAGCTGTCTTTTCCAAGTGGTAAAGGGTTAAAAGAAACTCGTGCAATGACAGTCCACCACTGCCTTAGCCTGATACGAATTTCATCCAAATTTGAAGTAAAGGAGATGACTCAATCTGGTGATTGTACGAACACCATTACCTCGGTTGAACTCGAAAAACTAAACGAAATTAGTTTTTGCCCTTGTATAAGTATCAGCAGAAAAGAGAAACCTGAGACACGACGACTTATTCTCTTTCTTATTACAGTACAACGTTTTTTCGTGCACGTTTGGCAAGTTAAATTCTCAACTACGTCCTACTTACATTGCTTGGCTTTCATTTGCTCCTTCTGCAAAAAAAATTGGTACGAACCAAGTTAGTCGGTGCCTTCTCACTAGACAATTTACGTTTTAATTTTTGAAATAAGCTAAAATTATTTAACATTTTAATGGAGTAAAGTATAAATGTGCTACTGCAACAAAATGGCTTAGGCATATTCACCCGATATTGAGAAGGAAAGTTGCGAACGAGTCAGTTAAGTTTCAAGGCTCGATGGCCCGAACCCCGTCTCCTCCAATAGGGAGCCAGTACAGATCAGTAAATGTTGAAAAGATATTGCACGACTGCGTGAACATCCAGTTTGAGAAAAGCGCACATTAGGAAAAAACCCACCAAAGGAAAAATTGTTCACGATAAGCTTGTACACCTGCTCGAGGGGAGCCCTGATTAGTGTAAAAACCAATGGCTTACTTTATCGAGTTCTTCCAGTGCTTCACTGATGGCTTGCTCCAAGCTGATTCTGGCCTTCTTTGCTCTGTTGAGTAAACAACGAAGCAGTCTTGAACACTAAGTCGAGGAGGCTACTTAATAATTTCCTTTTTTTGATCAGTTCTCGTTTCCTATTTACGAAAATTCCTATTCTGCAAGATTTGTGTATAAAGAAGAAGACACACGTTGACAAACTGGTTGGAGCTGAACGGAGCAAATTCGAGCTAAACTAATGGATACGTTGAAAACTGATCGTAGTCTACAAGAGGACGAAAACACATTCGTCCGCAAACTTGCGTTTTAGTGTCGTTTCGTTGGGAAGGTATTGTGGTAGAACGATCCCCATTTTTCGGTAGCATGGCCTCTCTGTACTCGGCTGTACTCGTGTACTTCGGCAGTATAGCTTTCTTTGTTACTCTAGCGGTATTACGTTGGTGAGGTATTGTGGTAAAACCTACAACTATCTTTTCGGCAGTATAGCTTTCTTTGTACCCCTTTAAGCGTTGTTACGTTGCCAATAAATTGTGGTAAAACCTTCAACAACTATCTTTTCGGTAGCATACCCTGTTGTTTTAGTGTTGTTAGGTAAAACGAACTGCTGTCACTGCTTCGGCACATTGTGTTGAGGGACCGCCACTAAACTATTATCATCACTACCATAACATTTACAGGCAGCTGTTGCTACTCTCGTGAACACTGTACCACAGCAAGATAATTATTAGCAATGTTATGGCTACCTGTTCTTCTTTTTCTTTCCTTTGTCGTCAAGAGATCTCAGCCCTTCAGCCAGCGTCTTGAGGCGGTCTACTTCCACCTGACTAAAGTTGTGGTCGCCAAACCACATCACCCAACGCTAGGGGGAAAAATACACGTGTTTCTTATTCAAACCGAAGAAAATAAGGTTTAACTAGATATACAAGCATTTGTATCAGCATGGCCAATTTTCGGAATTGAAGGTTCAACGGTCTGTTACCTCATTTTGGCGGCTAGAAAAGTGCGACTCTGAGAAAATGACGAAAATAAATATTCAGTTGTGAGGAAGTCATTGAATACCGGATTTTAAAGTGATTCGTTTCGTAATGATTTTTGCATAAAAAAAAACTCAAGCAAAAAATTCAGTGTTGAAGTGGGATTTCGCTCCCCCCTTCCTACCTAAGAATCAAACTACTCCACTTACGGCGCTCGAACTTTAAGTGGGTCTTGTTTACCGTCTAGGGTACAAAAACAAGAACAGGTTTAAAACTTGATGATCGATAAAACGTTAGATAATTAGAAGCGCAAAATACCAGACAAATTGCCCAGCTGTCCAAGAGTTCGACATAATCATCTAACACAATTTCGGCTGGACACTGTTCACCGTCTGTATTTCTTGTTCTGAGTACCAGTGCAAATGACTTAAGATTATCACTTATAAAAATCTTCGGTTCAACTTTTTTCCTTTCTACTTTGAAAATAGGAAATGGTGCTACGTTACCTTTCCATCGTCAGGTCGTCCTTTTCCGACGATTGCTTCGTCTACGATCTTCCCTGGCCACGAGGGTAACCCCCTTGCTTGGGCCCACACGATGTCCCCGATACCAAACCGCACTTGAGGGGTAGGTAAACACTCCATCAACCCTACGGACTCTCTAAGTTTTGTCATGGGGCCATCTGCCCTAATATCAGGAAGCTCTGAAAGGCCTAACAAAACACATTGTATTAGGAGGAGTTAGTCCGTCAAACAGTCATTGACAAAGAATTCTTGCCCTCCTCGAAACTACTAAGTAATCATATACACCCTCGTAAAAATAAAAACTAATTTCACTTGTTATTTTCCAAGCTAACTTGGTCATGAGGCCATCTACTCTAACTACCAGGAAGCTCTGAAAGGCTAAAAGGCCTAATCAAACGAGGATTTAAAAAATGTAGTCAAATGATAACGAGTTAAGTCGGGATATTACTAGAATTATGATAAAACGCAAGTGAAATAATTCTCTAATTTTAACACAACGGTCAGTTTTTGAGTGGTTTATTCCCTAGAAAAGTACATGCAGTTTTAAAGTGTATCAGGCTTTCAAGCACACCCAGGTGAAAAAGTAGGAGAAAAGCAGGACCAAAATTGTTTTAAAAGTAGGACAAAAGAAGGATTTCGAGGGGAAAAGTAGGACAACTGAGGGCTTAGAAGAATGACCAAGAGTGCAGCCTTGTACAGATCTTTGAAGAAGTACTGATGAACTGCTTCTAGTCTCCCTGTGACTCGTTTCACTGCTGGTAGAGTGTGAGCCATCTGGACTGGACATGCCAGATGAGCATTTGTTCGTCAAGAAATCTTCCTTGCGACATGTGGTCCAGGCTTTAACCCTGAACACCTGCAAGGCTTACTCCCTATTCCTGCATGATACAACTTTGCACAATTTGTTGAGATTGCGGCATTTAAAAAGTTGGAAAAAGTAGGAAATAGTAGAAATTTCAAGACAAAACTAGGAATACTAGGAGAAGGGTCAAAAAAGTAGGAAATAGTAGGAAAAGTAGGATCACTTGAAAGCCTGGTGCATATATCCGAATTTGGGGAATTAGAAGAAATATAACGTTATTTCTGGTTGCTGAGAAATTAAGGTTCTTTTTAATGTTCGCACTTTCTCAATTTCTTGACTTTTCTCTCGAATTAAACGACGGTGGTCGTGTGATTACTTTTTAGTAATATACACAGCAAAATGTCACCGTCCATGCATGAAATTTCGTACATTGACGCTTTCCCATTACGGGTTAAGCAAGCGTTAAAACAGTTTGAGGAAGCGCTAGAAGCGTTAAGGAAAGCGTTAGAATATAACCGTTAACCGTCAGAGTGTTAAGGAAAACCGTTAGAGCATAAAGGAAAACTGTTAGAGCGTTAAAGCAAACCGTTAGAAATTTCGTCTCACCCGTTAAGAACGTTAAGGAAAGAGTTCAAGCCGTTAGAAAAACCGTTCGCTACCCGTTAGTTTCAACCCGTAAAGTTCCAAAGCGTAAATGTACGAAGTCCCGTGGACCGTCACAAACTACAGAGTAATCATTGTTGTCTTTCGGTAAAATCCTGTCGGAAAAATAATAAGCCAGTTCGACATTTCAGAAACACGCGCGAGAGTCGGGGTAACATGTAAAATTCTCGAGACTTAAATAAAGGAACGCAACGAAGCAGGATGGGAATTCGTCATTATTCTTTTTTAAGTTTGATGAACAATTCATTTTATCTCGACGCGCGCGTGTTTCTGAAATTCCGAACTCGCTTATTGAACCTTGGAAATTAAACTTGGCGCATCACGCCACAAAAACAAATGATTTAATCGCGTTCTTACCGTTGGCATGGCTATTTTGTAATTTCACGAGTGAAACTATGAATTAACGCTGAAGTTCCAATTCAAAATTAAAGAGTAATTTGTCACCCATGGTGTCAGTTACGTAATATTATACTCACACACACGCCCTTTTTTTCATACAGTTTGTACACGTAGCTACTGTATATACTACTGTAGCACGTGGCAGCTACTTCTTATTTCACGTATACCTTATACAGAAAGTGTACATGGTATAATAGTACAGAAAAAGGTATAATGATATTTTAACTTATTCATGAGGTGCACACTGTACCTCTATGCTGGTTTTCATCTAAATCTCCATTCTGTGCTTCTGGCTCTGACAAATGTACTTTGGTCTCACCAGAAGAAATGGGTAACGTCTTGGTCTCTGGGGAATTGCTGTTTACTTCCACAGGTTTCTTGACTGTGTAACATTGCAAAACGTTAAAGCCCCTGTAGAGCTTATTTTCTATTACTTTTGAATGCAAAGTAGAACCCTCAACTTAAATGCAAATTTTTTTCGGTTATTTGATTTTAGGGTTCATAGATGGCAGTAGTTTTTAATCTAAAAAAGGATTTAACTGGAATTTAACGAACAACTGTTTAGAAACTGTACCTGATTTTACACATTTTTCTTCTCTTGTTTACTCTTTTTGATATGCTAGCCGTTTTTTGAATAAAAAAACTATTGAAAACATTTCAAAGATATCTTTAACACGACTTAGAGATCCTTCTTTCAAAAACACAAAACATTAACAGAAACTCCCCTTTTCATGACTCTTTCAATGACTTCATAGTTTATTGGCAAGGTACTGTAAAAACTAAGTTTACAAATCAGGAAAGACTTATTCAGGTTAAAGAATCTGGAGTAAGGCAAAGTCAAGTTAAAGTTTACTTCTCCCTGAGAATTTGAAAACGTGAAATTGGGCAAAGTAGTCACATGACCTGTAGTCATTTCCCCTAACTCCAATCAACTGAATTAAACTGTGGCTGGTTTATCTCTACATCGTACAAACCTGCTGAGCCAACTTTCATCTGAGGTTCATCATCCCCGTCCCCTTCATCATCGCCATCATCATCATCACGACTCCCTTCTCCGCAATTTTCATTATCACTACATTTGGTCTTCTTACACTCATTGTGGATTGGGTAAACCTCGATGGCTTCACACGACCTTTTCATACCCAAAAGTGGATCAGTCTCAACGAAACTTGAAGGTTGAAAATCATATTTTGCTCTTTTTTCATTATTCAAATTCACTTGATCAGTGTTTACATCATCAAAATATGGCCTTTTTTGCGCCTTTGAATCAGCTAGTGGCGACCCGATGGCGATGGTTGGACTTATTGAGTGCGGCAGCACTTCTTGCTTTGGATTGGGTTTTCCGTCATGAATATTGGAGGCTGTCTGAACAGTCAGTGCAGATGAGTAGATATTTGACATAGAAGAAACCGTGTTATCTGTTTTGCTCGCCTGTGAATGCAGCAATGGGTTTGATTTCACTGGGATACTCTCAGAGGTACCAACTGCTGTTGAGGTAGTTGACCAAGGTGTCCAAAGAGTTGAAACTGACGCTGGAGAAACACCACCGGTGGAAAGGTTCGTTGCTGGCAAGTTAGCAGATGTTTGAGGGACTCCCTGATTCTGCACTCCTTTGTTAGACACACTCGGTGATAGTGCAACTGATGAGTCTCCTGAGGTGCTTGTGCTGCCTGGGGTTTCAGATGCAGTATTGCTACCTCCCTCGCCCGAGGGAGGGATTACCAAATAGCCAACGGTTGTATTTCCTGTTTTAGGGTCAACGTTGGTAGTAGCTGTCACCATTCCGTAAGTATATGGATGTACAGCGAGCCCAGCAGAAGGGGCCGATGTTCTTGTTGGGGCACTAACAGCTGTGGCTGCTGGGGCAAACGTAGAAGGTGCCTTAGAAGCTCCAACTTGTGTCAACAAGGGAACACTTTGTATCGCTGTCACGGCTGTTTGGGGTGGTGACTGCAAAGCAGCTGAAACTGGAGTCTTAGCCGTACTACTGTTTGCTGAAATGGTTGACACAGTCGCTCTATAGGAGGACTGTTTGACAGTGCTCAAGGGGTACTTTAGGGAATGGTCTGAAACAGTTAAGTTTGGTGTATTGGCACTGCCCATGGGCACTGTGTTTGCCACACCTCCAGAAGCAAGTGCACTCATCTGCATCATTCGATACGTGAACTGCAGTTGATTATTAGATGGAACACCATGCACGTTGCTTCCATATGGGTTGTATGCATTTGCTAGATGTGCAAGGGTCTGTGAGAATCTAGGCGTAGCTGCTGGGGCAATAGAGACGTAAGATCCGTAGGCAGCTGCAACAGCTGTTGATGGCACTGTTGATGTCAAGGTTGGATTTCCAGATGACCCAGAACCGCTTGCTGTTTGTACTCCCTGTACTCCACCAGGTTGTGGCGTCGGCATAATGATTCCAAACATGAAAGGGTTTGGATAACCTTGTTGATTAACGCTTGCTACAGGTGTTGAGGCACCCTTCTCTTGACTCGCTGCCAGCACCATTGTGTTTGCTGCGAGCTGACTAGGGTACAAAGTCGGCCATGGGACTTGGTACTGCCCAAGAGCTTTTAACTGATTCACATCCAAACCTTGAGGATTGTACATCTGATTGATGGCAACATTTTGATAAAAGAGATTTGGTGCAACAAGTGCAGGTTGAACTGTCGGGACTGCTGATACTACGCCCTGAGTTGCAGTAACTGCAGCCTGGCTTTGTGAATACATGTTTTGAGCAGTCAGCTTGAATTGAACACCGGATCCCTGAGACCCAGACTGGGTCTGATTCATACTAGTACTGGTTGGCTGTTGATTTGATGAACTCAAAACTGGGGTCGACAACTGGGACCTTGTATTTGTGACGGAAGTATAAGCGACGGGCAACGCAGCAGAAACTGTTGTAGGTGCAGTTGCAGTTGAGATTGCAGAAATGGCTGTACTTTGGCCTTCAACTTTGTTTTGCAACGAGGGTACTGTAGTCGGCACTATTGTTGGAGCTGTAGCGGAAGGAGGCGGGTGTCGCAGCCCCATCGAACTACTACCAGTAGCACTTGGACTTAAAACAGATGACCATGACCCTGACATATATGACTGTGATTGAGGCTGTTGACTTGGCTGTCCATATTTGGCCATCATGGCGGGGTTCCACAAAGCAGGAGTCATTACAGGTGTTGTAACACTAGATGGAATGGTAGTTTTAAGAACTGAGCTTTGAATAGCTGTTGTCTGTAGCGGATTTAGTGTACCAGCTGAACTACTTACATTTGCTGAGGTACTAGCTGATAGTAATCCTGCTGCATTAGACAAAGCTTTGAGACCTTGTTTCTTTGATGCTGCAGTCAGTTTTGGTTTTGTTACTCTTGATTTTGCAGCTGACTTAGCAGATGCTTTTACTGTTAATTTTGCAACTACTGGCTGCGGATTATTTAACAAATTTCCACTCTTCCCAGCAGGAGTTGTCATCGCTGTATTACTTCTTGCAGTGGACAAGGTCGCTTTTTCTTGTAGTTGCACTGGATTAACCACTGAGGTAACTTTATTTCCAGGTGCAGGTACAGTAGTCACTGACGCAGATGGGCCTGAAGAACCTAACACTACTGCTGCCGCAGATGGTGCTGAGACTGTACAAGTTGCAGCTGATGTTGAACTGGTTAGAGCAGGTGCTCGCTGTTGCACCATCGAGCTGTTAAGTGCTAGCGATCTGGGTGAAGAAACAACAGCTGTTGATAAGTGCAAAGATGACATCTTTGAAGCTGATGCCAGCGATGTTGGTGTTGATCCAACAACTTTGCTCACTGCAGTGGAAGCACTCCCAACATTTAATGGCAGGGTAACACTAACATTTTTAGTTACCAAGGCAGTGGTCACGACTGAAACACTTGAACTTGGTGTTACAGAAACAGAACTGGCTGGACAACTCTTAAACAAAGCTTGATTCCTAAGCTCTGCTAAAATTTTAGATGTGGTTTGTTCCACACTGTTCAACGGCACAGTTGATTTTGAGGTCACTACACACTTGCCAGTTTTTGTATCAGAGACCAATGCAGAACTCTGGGCTGGAAAGCCAGCAGTGGTAACTTCTGAACTAACTTTTGTACCTGAAGGCTGAGTTTGTAAACCAGTTGGATTGCTTGCTGGCGAGCCAGATTCTCTGCTTGGGTTAAAAATTTTGAAACTGCTTGCAAAGCTTGGAAGGGGTCCTTGATTTGAAGTGGCTAGGTTTGTTGGTACATTCTGCACTGGACTAGCTTTTGTTGCACTTCCTAAGGGGTTGGAGATGGAACTATACAAGCTCCCTCTCTGAGTCAATTCTTTATTCTGTAGTGAAATCTGCACAGGGGCCTTGGGCTGTTTGTATGCATCCAATGCACCCTTTCGGTTTCTCACTGGTCCTGTGAGACAAGATGACAAAATACACTTAGCACGTAATAACAATGATGACCATTGCAAATACAACAATAAGGACGATAACAAATGAGAAGGAAAAGGAGAAGACAGCAATGTAGTACAACAAAAAAAAACAGTGTAACAAAAAAGAATGTAAAAAAAGCAAAAATAGATAGAGCAAAGTTTTTTAAGTGCTACTGAAGCCATTTTGTCATTAGTTCTTTTAAAGCTCTAAGGGCGTTTCCAACAACTAGAGTCAACTGTAAGAGGACAAAAGTGCTTACCTAACTATTTTAAGTCCGTGAAATAGGCTTTCAAATTAGTGCACTCAGTGCCAATTTAAAGTTCTCAACCCATGTCGTCAAGTATGGTTTGGCCAAATTTGCATTTTATTTACAGTATATACCGGTGTATAAGCCGATTCTTTGCATAAGCCGACCCCTGTTTTCAAGTCCCCAAAAGTGGGTTTTAGGTATTACCCTTTGTATAAGCTGACCCCCTTTTGGAAGTTTTTAAATTGACACCTAAAATTTTTTTTATGTAACTGCATAAAAAGCTGAACTTGAAAATTCAAATTATTTCTCATAAAATAGTTAAACAATT
>JANVCF010207268.1:0-18122 GCA_025388745.1 Hydrozoanthus gracilis
CCCAAAGACGAAATGATAAAACAAGGCGTCTTGTATCGAAAACCCATTTTGTCAACGGTTATATCTTTCTGCGTTTCTGAAAAGTGGCGATAAAAAATTTCTCTAGCTGGAAGGTCAAAAAATAATTAACCCCCAGGGGCTTATTGGAGCGTTTACTGTACATATTATAATAGAGCTGATTACATGATACCTGAAAAAACACTAAGCTATGGTATAATGAGCCCGTTGTTCTTTGGGGTAAATAAGATAGAGAGGCTTCTCCGAAAATGTGAAAAAAATACGCTACAAAATACGTGGGGGGGGGGGGAGAAATTTTTGATCCCCCAAAACGCTCTCGGCAGCAAATTTGAAAAAGGCGGGAAAAAACTGAAGACGAAAACGCTAACATCCTCGTTTTGTCTTGCACCCCTAAAAACAGTTTTCCTTAAATAACCTTGACTTCTCTGAAAACCCTTAAAATACTTCATTATCAATTTCGTTGTTTTATAGGCGTGTTTTTGCTTACTCTTTTTGCTTCGTCAGCATACGCTCTCTCTGAATTGTTTCTGCAGAACAAATTTTTTTGAAAATGTGAGATTGATGTGCTGAATAGTCTTTCCGAGAAATTGTTTTAAAAGTTGGAGATTTTACAAAGAATGTACATATGTGACTTATTATCGTTTTTGTCTCCAGCTGTTTTGCATTTTTTTGTGGTAATTTCTTCTTTAAAGATACACTTATAGAACCGAAAGTTCGGTCGCTCATTAATTTTGATAAGTATTCTCAAGTCAGTTGTTGTTTATCAATGTTCTTTCTACGACTTAAAAGTTGTATGCCAATGAAGCAAAATTGGTAAACAATGACGTCAGCTAAAAATCGCCCAGAGCTAGTGCGTTTTTTACTTGAATGCGCTCTCTCATTGGCTAAATCGTATCTTAATGATAACTATAGACCAGCCGGTGAACATTGCTGTCGCGCTGTCACGTTTAATGGCGGGAAATTTTTTAATTTCGTTTTCTTTTGTTTGCCCTATAAATTATAAAAAAGCATCTAATGACTGCTCCTTCGGGAGGCAATACAAATGATTTCATCATGATCATTTCACTATTTATATATTATTATAGTTAGTAAAATCATACTAGTGGTCTATCATGAATGTTGCATTCTAATTAGCTATGCTTCTCATAGGCTATTAGTGATCGCCTACGAATAGCGATTGCGCGTGATCATATTATTTGTCGTAAACATTAAAAAAATAATTTTAGAGCTTAAAAAAAGATTTTTTACTTCTGATTTTTGACCAACTAGTATGATGTTACTAAAACAATTATCCCTCTCGCCCTCATGGGCTAGTAGCCAAATAGCCCATTTGACCTGCAGCCTCATGGGCTATTGGTTTCTAGCCTATTCGGGCTCGAGGGATAATTGTTAATTATATGATGTGTTATTACTAAGAGATGTGGCTACGTCGAAACCTCAAAACCGTGCTATGTACTTTCAAGGTTTTTAAAGTCACCTTTACTGTCAAATCTCTGTAAGACGGATACCTACGGGACTGGCCTTAACGTGTTCGTCTTATATAGACACTTAAAAGACAGTAAAGATAGATAGAGAGATAGATAGGTACAGTAGTTTTATTAATCACTATTACTTTGCAGCCAAAGGCTGAATTACGTAATTTACATGTCTTAATAAATAATAGCTAATATGAAATATACATGTGTATAAATATCAAATATAAAATATCTGTGTATGTTTATATTACCTATATATAGTATTAAAAAAAATCGGACAACTGGCTATAATTCTAAACATACGGACATTAAACAGCTAGCATCTACTGCACATGCGTACTGTGTGTAAAAACAGCATGGGCCAAGATTTTGTGCCCGTTTCATTGAGGTTTCCGTCTTGAAAGGTCGACTATAAACGCAAAGCGAACTTAACATACGCCTTTTCGGAGAGTACTGCATCAACGGCTTTTACTGATAATTCACGCGGTAGTTTGACGTCTAAGTGAGGGGTTCTTTTGTTTTAGAACGGGAGTGAATTTTATTTCTCCACTTTCAACAAAGTGGCAACAACTAAGACATGGACAGTTCTTCATCGTACACTCGAACTCGGCCTTAACTATGTCCAAGTGACTGCAAAGGTGTCTGGAAGAGATGATCTGTATGGGTTTGACTATGGCTGGTTGATGGTCGAGAGATCTCCACTAGGTTTGTACAATGTAGGTGGACCTTCGTTTGCACGTTAAACGCTACTTTCACGTTCGACCAAAATAGTTTCGCGGTTGTAGGTAAAGTTATATTTTCTGTTATACTGTGAAAACTTTATTTGAAAGTAAGGATGGTCTTTTTGAGCTAAGAACATAGATAGATTTAGGACCACAGACTTAATTTCTTATAATTTGTTACACATGATTTCGGATCACTAATTCTATTTCATCGTTTAAATCTAATCTGAAAACCTTTCTCTTTCGAAAGGCTTTTAATTGATTTTTACCTAGGTCGCTATATATATGTACGTATATTTACGAGTTTTTATATGTTAATACTTACCTAGCTATATATATATGTATATGTATATTTTATTTTAATCTTCATATTGTTAGAGCAAAAAACCTTTTTATCATTATTATTATTATTAATATTATATCATTGTTATTATTATTACTTTTACTTTAAGCCAACTGTTTTGTTGCTCCATTGTTGGTATTGAGCACTTAATGAAGGTTTTCACAAACCTAAGCTTATGCAAAATTATGCAGCCCGTACTATACCATGTCACAACGTTTTAAAATTATAATTCAAATATGATAAGAAATAAAAATTAGTCTATTTAGGCATTAAGAGCGGATGACCGAGAAATTCAAAAACTCGTCGACAAAAGTGAAAAATCCGATTTCTTCATATTTTGTCAGAAAATCGATGTTAAACGGTTCAATTTTTTTTTGTTTTCGCCTCGAAAACACAGGAAGTTTAAAACGGCCTAAATGATTTTAAAGTTTTTACGCCATTTACGACATTTTGTAGTTGACATACTATCAGAACACGTTTGTTACATATGTTAGACTGCTCACGAGTGAATCTCGTCATGCCATATAGTTATAACATACCAGAAGCTGCGTTGTCAGTATTTCGTATCTCACAACCGTATCCTAAGAACTTAATGCACTAACACACTATTGTTGTCACTAACATTGTCTCCTTCTGTGAACCATCATGAAGGTCCAGAGAATCCTTTCAGAACTACACGTCGGCCTACCCCCAACCCCGTTCCAACAGCGCATGCAAAGTACGTCATGGCAACAACATCCTCGATAGAGGTAAGGGGACAGTCTACCATTCAGACATGACGCGTTGAATGTGCAAAAAGCTCGAATTCTTTTACCATTGAGAAGGTTGAACTTCCTGACACTCTCGAGAAGAGTGGCGCAATTACCGAGTATTAACCATATTGATCTGTTGTCCACATGAGCATGCTTGTAAATGCTTCAACGTTTCACAGTTCTCAGCTTTTGACAAACATGGGAACGGAGATTTTGTTTTAAGCGTAGACGTTTAAAACTTGGCCTTTGGAAGTGAAACTTTTTTAAGTTTTGAGCGCAATTGCTGTACAGTTCGACTTAACTTATATTACAGTGTTTTCAGTCCTAGTTCTCATTTCCGTTTTATAAATCCAGGAAGACTCGTCAGACAATAAGAAAGAAAGCAAAGGTGTCCAGGTACCCGATGAGCCAAAGGCAAATATCGTTGCCATAACAACTGGACTACTGGCTGCAGCTGTTGTTGTTCTCCTGGTGGACCTTATTATTGTTTTGTTTCTATTCTGCGGGAAGCAAACAAGGTGAATGAAAACATTTGCAATCGAAAGATTAAATATAGTCAATTATAGTGACTAAAAATCTATCGACTATCAAACAACTTTTTGGAACAGTTTTAGGAGCGTAAGAATCTACTTTATTTTAAACAAATAGATTATTCTTTTCCAGTTAACTTGAATAAGTTCTTTCCAGCGGAGATAAAGCGCAAAAAGATCGAAGTGAAATAGTTTTCCATAAGGCTTTTGCTTTTAGTTTGCGCAAGTTTTTTTTAAAAAAATTAATCGATCTACTAGGTATTGTACCCTACCACGCTAAAAGTTTTTAAAACATAAGAAAATTTTTTTGCATGTTTAAGGTACCAAATTTTCACTGTTATCTAAGAGTCATCTGTTTTGTGCCCGTTTTCAATTTGCACGAAAAAACGTACCGGTTGGAAAGGATAAAAATTTTGGGGGAGTGATGGTATTTTATCTGAAGATGACCTAGCGTAGAAATCGTTCATCTTAAAGTTAAACTTTTAAACTTTCTTAACCTTTTAACATACAGAATTAAAGGAGGCTTTCATCTTCTCATCAGTTTCCTTAGCGAAATAATAAAACAATTTCCAGGAAATATGTAATCTGTTTCTTTCCCTAATTGTTGTTTCCTTTGCTTCAGAGACCAGGAGCCACTTCGTCCATCAACTTCAGGTAAGCGCCTATACAAGAAATTGAAGATGTTTTTTGATATATTGTTTTTGTTTTACTTCCTTAGTTCCTGCGTTTTTTCAAAGAGTTGTTGAGTGAAGTTGGCAGAAAGGAAGCACTATCGTTAAAAAAAGGGCGTCGCAGGTTGTCATCGGGTACAAACGGGTAGCAGTTTTTGGCAAAGGTTAGACGGCATGTGTCAGTTTGAACCAAGAAAAAACACTCGATTTTGATTTCCAAATAAGATTTATGCCACGACGTGGAACTTTACAAGAGTAACGGGTCGCAATTGCATCGACGATTGGTCTTTAGAATCAACTAGAATCTCATACTTGCAGATCTAAAAGTTGAAGTATCTTTAACCACTTTTGGGTGAATAAGTCAAGAAATAAGGCAGTTTTAGTCACAGCCTGGTAATGAGTCAACGCCCTCATAAGGAAAACTCACTTCATACTGTTTTTTTCCAAATATCCTAACCAACTTGATGTTTCCTGTTTAAATTACCGAAAATGCAATAATGGTCTCCAGTTCCGGCAAGGGCACGTGAGCACAAAAAGTCCATCAGTGATGGGGCATCAAGACAGACTCAACCTGGATCGTCTGAAAACTACCAGGACCTTCAGCTCCCAAACAGGGAAACGTACATGCAGCTCGGTTCGTTTAATGGGGTAAGAACATTCCATCTATATACAAGAGACAATGAAATAGTTCCAGGCTTATGAAGCGGTGTAGTGCTCAATTTCGCTTAACAATTGGAGAAAACACATGAAAAGGTAGAATTGATTTTATTCAGTTTTTCAATTTCATCATCGTTTACTGTATATATGTTTTCCACCGTCTTTATTTCTGTCTTATACCAAATTCCAATTAACTATTTGATTAAGGTTAAAAATTTAAACTGAACACCAGCTCATGTGCGTAATAGTTTATTTATAATGTTCGCTGCCCGCCTCGACTACTTTAAGCTATTTTGCGAGTAGCAACAAATTTCTTGTAATTTTTTCAATATGTGGTAAATAATAAAAAGTCTGAAAGTCTGGATTTAACCAATTCAATCATCTTTCTTGCTAAACGAATAACGTTTATTTATTGTTTTGTTTTGTTTTAGTTTTATTTCTTTTCGTTTATAACATTTTGACTCAAGGAGTCACGGGAGAACAGACAATAGGACTCGAGGTCCCCTTCGAGGTCTGCCACCCGGAACCTACGGTGTAACGTCCTTATCCGAGAAGACGCAGAGGTCTTCAACCGTTTGTAAATATTAGAGCAAAGGCAGCACCTTCTCCTCAGTTTTTTTTTAAGACCCTGAGTGAATGTCCAACATTGGGAAGCGAACCCCATGCCTCCCGCACAACAGACTGGCGCTTTACCAACTGGGCTAACCAGACTCATTACGAACCTTTTCAAACCGAACTTGTAGATTCACCCAATTTGCTAAAATGCTAAAACTAGTGAGGCGTTTGTAAAACAGAAATTCAAAAATCCTTGTTTTAACAACAGGGGTTCGAATTAGCAACGTTACCTTCAAGTGATCGCGATACTGGCTTCCGTTCAGTTGTGTTTCGATCCAGCGAAAACAACACTGAAAAAGGAGACTATCAAGGTCTTAACGAACCAACTTCAGATATTTACCAGCCATTGAAGAAGAGTCGTGTACTGGAGACGTCAATTCAAGAGGTAAGGAAATCTGGCGCTTTACCAACTGGGCTAATTAGACTCATTACGAACCTTTTGAAACCGAACTTGTAGATTCAAACAATTTTAAATACTAAAACTAGTGAGGAATTTGTAAAACAGAAATTCAAAAATTCTTGTTTTAACAACAGGGGTTCGAATTAGAAACTTTATCTCCAAGTGATCACGATACTGGCGTCCATCCAGTTGTATTTCGGTCCAGCGTAAACAACACGGAAAAAGGAGACTATCAAGGTCTTAACGAACCAACTTCAGATATTTACCAGCCATTGAAGAAGAACCGTGTACTCGAAACGTCAATTCCAGAGGTAAGGAAATCTGGCGCTTTACCAACTGCGCTAGCTAGCTAGACTCATTACGAACCTTTTGAAACCGAACTTGTAGATTCGAACAATTTTAAATGCTAAAACTAGTGAGGAGTTTGTAAAACAGAAATTCAAAATTCCTTGTTTTAACGACAGGGGTTCGAATTAGCAGCGTTACCTACAAGTGATCACGATACTGGCTTCCGTTCAGTTGTATTTCGATCCAGTGAAAACAACACGGAAAAAGGAGACTATCAAGGTCTTAACGATCTAACTTCAGATATTTACCAGTCATTGAAGAAGAATCGTGTGCGCAAAACGTCCATTCCAGAGGTAAGTAAATTTTCTTGCAAGTCGGAAAAACCGTTGAAAAGGCGAACGAACTAATACCAAAGATAGTCTTAACATTGAAGGTTATATAAAAAGATTATTTTAAGCCTATCAAGGACTACGTGGCCGTCTAACTCGTATATGCGAGCTGAATTTGCTAAGGAACAACATGTAAGAAAAGGTATAGCTCTCTTTCCGAAGAGTGGATAAACAACTTTTTAAAAGGTTTTTAAGGCTAAAACAGAAACAAATCAAGGCCAGTGTTTTACGCTCTACTCACGACAAAACTATAGATGTCCGCACACTATTTGTTAATAAAATGAAAACAGTTGATAACATTGCTCATGATTTGTTTTCAAAAGTTCGAAAATTGTCCTCGGCCAATCAGAGCGCGCGTATTTTACGGTCAGAATTTATTTATTGCGTTCGACGAATGGGAACGCATACTAGTCTTGCCTTTGCTCGCAGGCTCAGACCAGAGATTCAATTTGGAGAACAGTTTTGGTGGTACGTACAGCGGACCGGCCGGTTAAAGTCTCGACTTCATGTGCGACCGCGAGTGGCGTGGTAAAAAAAACGTGCGTGTTGAGTTATTATTGTGTGCTCAGGTTTTCGTCGCAAATTTCGAAGGGAATTCAAGCTGTATATTTAACAATTATCCCTCGAGCCCGAATGGGCTAGAAGCCAATAGCCCATGAGGCCGCCGCCGAGTGGGCTATTTGGCTACTAGCCCATGAGGGCGAGAGGCATAATTGTTTTGGTAAAATCATACTAGTTGGTCAAAAATTAGAAGTAAAAAAATCTTTTTTTAAAGCTCTAAAATTAATTCTTTTATGTTTACGACAAATATGATCACGCGCAATCGCTACGCGTAGCCAATCAGAATGCAGCATTCATGATAGACCACTAGTATGATTTTACTAAACATATATACATTATTTTAGTTTTAGTACAAAGAAACACAAGCGGAGATATTTATCACAATATTATAAAGCTGTGTTATGACGTATTTTGCAGGAAAGAAACGTTACATTTCGCGTAAGACATCACGTTTCGAGTTGATTTATTGTGAATAGTTTTTGTCGCCATTTTCGAAGGAAAATCCCACTTATTCGTTGTTGATACGCTTACCACAATTCATTGTTGTCAAACAACACTCTTAATCCAAGTATAAAATCTACTTAATCAGTATGGAATTTTTTGCCAGTCTTTCATGATGTATACAAGGTATGCTGCTTTCTTAAGCGTTACGCAGGGTGACGTGTAGAACTGAAATAGCCGAATTCAGTTCGAACATCCAACCATCATATTGTACTGGTGGTGTCCATTCAGTGCAAGAAACAGCATAAACGTTTTAGTTACTTTATTAAATAGTATCGTCGTATTTACCTCGCTACATTCAGAAAAGGTATCGTCGAAGAAAAAAATTGATTTATATCGTTTCATGTACTTATCGAGTGTTCGCTTTCAAGCATTTACTTGTAGGAAGTCCTTGAGTTGAGTGATTGTTGATTTAACCCGGCTTGGTTAAAACATGCTTTTTAACGAATTACATGATGTCGACACAGCTAAGGAAACCGGCATAAGACACCATGCAATTATCAATGTAACCACAACGGAAATTACCTTTTGATAGCTTCTCTCGACCAATTATAATTTGAATGGTTTGTAGTAACAGCGTTATTACATGTGAGATAAGATTGATCTAGCGAACATCTTTAAAATTGTGATTTGGTTTTGAAATTGTTATTAAGTGAACCCGCAATTGTTGGCAAGTGATTCCATTTGGTTATTTCTAGAGGCTAATGGAATTTTTAGGACATGATTTTATACTGTTACACGTGGAATGAACTTGCCAAATTAGCAGCTATTGTTACAACAAGTATACTGAAGCAGCAATTACAAATTGTTTTCACTTTACCACAAACATGAGCACGAATTCGAACATTAATAAATTGGATGAAGAAGAGCAGTGAGTTGAACTTAGTCTGGTTTATTGATTCGTTTCTGTAAGATCTTGTGCGTACACAACAAGGCACTGATTATATTCGTTCGTCAGAAACTTTTCAATCATTAATCAAGTACAAATCAAATTGAAAGAGAACAATAAAAGTGCTGTGATCACATACCTCAATTTTCATACAAAGAATAGGACAACAATATCGTAACCGTCAAAAGTTGACCCCCCTGTTCCATTTCTTGCGAACGTACACCCCTAATTTCCAACTGTTACTAGTAATAACAAAAAGTGTACAGGCATCAATAGCTATGTCGTGACTAGAGCGTAAAATATCGTCGGTGATTTGTTGAGTATGGAAATACAGAAAGTATCTCCAAAGAATGTTGACAATTTATCAATAACCTTTTTGAAAAAATAATTAATGGGACTAGAAATAGAGCCACAGTCCGGGGGAAAGGTTGCATCACCTGTGTTTATCAACCTAAAGTTCCAAAATGTTTATCTCAACAAACTTTTGGAAACTGCTACTTTATAAGGTAACGGCGAGAAAAACTGCAATCAATTAGGTTACCGGCCGGTGCCGTGTGATGCATCAAAAGGAGAAGTCTGATCTTAGTTCGAGGATCTGACTTATAAGTGAGTCTTTTTTTCTCCTAACAGAATATTGAAACAGGTCTGTCGGAAGATCAGCTAGCCAGTAGTGACGATTACGAGATACCACATTTGAAGGATGCAGAATATCTCGACTCGCATGCATAATATGAAGACTACATTGGAAGTGACATTTTCAGTACAGCAAACGAAAGCAAAGATCTCAACAAATCAACAAATCCTTAGAAATTATATAGCTCTTACAAATCCATTTTTTTCGCGAAATATTATTTCTCATGTTTTACGTGTTTGCATAGTTCTGTTGAAGTGTACACTGATATATCTCATGAACGGTACGACAAAACGTATCCGGTACGTATACTGCACCCCTAAAAATACGTCATACCACCACCCCAATATAGAGAGTACCCTCCCTTTCCCCCCCCCTCCCCCCTGGAGTGCCAGATTTGCATGCGGTTTTCCCGGCTGATCACTGACAGTCGATCGCAACATAAAAAAGTACAGAAAAAGACAAGCTTTCATTTTCTTAAGGGTTGATTAGATGCGAACATTTTCACTCGTCTGAAAAAATTGGTTTGCATGATGCCGAGTGTGTTTTTCAGAAGAGTGTGTTGGAAGGTGAAAAAAATGCCGTTTTGTGTCTATTTTATTGTTTTATTATCCTGTTGCCAGCATGGTGAGTCCCGGTGGTGTAGTAGTTTGCATGCCGGACTGGTAATCAGGATATGTGAGTTCATGTACCGTCGGGCCATTAAAACCATTTTTTTCGACAAGTGTAATGTAAGGTATTACGTCTATTCTTGTTGTCATTCCGTTCCTAGCCAAAAATGTGTATTTATGTTACTTGATACATTTATTTGATGCGAGTAAGATATAAGTTGGCCATTTTTTTCTCTTCCTTTCTAAGTACTATGGTTTCTATTTGTCGAGTTTTGTAAGAGAAGCGAATCCCGTTCATTTCATACAAAATTCTTTATTTTTTAGGCACTCTTTTGTACAATATAATTATATGTACATATATGAGACAAATAACAGGAAAAAGGTCTCGTGGAACTAACAGGAACCGAATAATTCAAATAGCGAATCCAACTACTTCGAGGCCTAGGTTACCTCTGTCAATGGATTAGATCAATTAAAGGTTGAATTAGGAATAATGCAATACCTTGGAAGAAACTAACTAACTAAAAAAAAAAGCCAAAATAGCACTGATAATACGGGCCTGCGCAAAAGCCGAAAATTCGAGGTTTTTTCTGTGACAAAAAAATCGGCTGACGGCGTTTCCTGTGAGCACTTTGTTTTTCCTCGATTCAATCTCTCTAGTCTATATCATTTGAACTTAGTATGAAGTGCTATCCTACAATGTGTGTGGTCAGTGAAACAAAAAAAAAAAAATCAAAATCAAACCAGCATAGAATGTAGCGTGAAAGTAGAGCGAAACTAAAGCCAATTCAGTTTTTTGGTTAAGTTACAGTCAAGTCTTCAAAGTCTTTAACCTAATTAAAGAGCAAATTTGAGTTGCCAAGCATTTTGCAGGTTTTTTATGATTATAGTCATGAAATGGCTTTTCGGAATTGCCAGCGTTGAGTCTTATCGGGATTTTAAATCTTGCACGCGCAAAAAAACTCAATCGGCTAGATTTTGCCAAACGATTGAAGGACCCCTTTTCCTGTTAACGCCCTAGATTTATATAAATAGTAAAATAGATTAGCTTAGAGATTAATTATGATGAGCATTACGATGGTTTCATAGTTTTCTTCTGTGTCTAGATCTTGATCTCTTTCCATTTCGCTCGGTCACCACTGGGTAAGAAAGAGTCCTCGCCCCTAGGATTTTGGTCGTGTTCGCCGGCTTCATCGTTCAGCGCACTTGCTATAAATTTGTTAATGAGCAAGTTTCCAATCAATAAAACTTTCTCCGGGTTTCTTACATGGCTGCTTTGATCCTTTTAAGTTTTGAAACAAATTCATTCCGACGGCCCCGGACTAAAATGGCCGTAGCGGGCTTCCGGTCTTGGTATTTGTTTTAGCCTTAACCCATATCGACATACGACGCTTCATTGTCGCTTGACGTGCTTAATGGCCTACACTCGGTTGGCACTGCGGGAAACACGTAGATTTGGTTGGAATTTTTGTACTGGCAGTTGTGATTATCAGGGCTCTGGCCTGTCTTCTGCAAAATGTAATAGACAAGAAGCTGATGTTTTTTTACCTTATGGCATTAATGAAAAGTTCCTTGATTAATCATACTTCCTTGCTTCAGCCAGTTATTTCGGGCTCTAGCTTTTTTCCGATGGTTCTCAGAGTCGGTGTATTTCCCGACTCATTAACGTTTTTTTTTCTCAATGGATTATTAATTAACAGCTAGATGTACATTAGGTAAGTAACGATAAAAAAATGTATTGATCATCTAGTAATACAGTTGGGTAACGTTGTTTTTATTCAGTTGTAAAACAAGGGTTAAAAATCTGTATCGTCTTTAAATGTACTTCGAAAAAGAAAACCTAAAACTTGACGGTTCTCACGCAGTTAAGAGTTTTAGAAAACCTTCGTTAGTTGAATCCCCTACAAGAATTTAAGAAAATTAAAGGAAAAACAAATATTTATTAAAAGTGTATTTATTTTCATAACGTCCCTTGTATTCTGAGGACATCTGATTTAACAACCCTGGGTTTGCCTACTTCCCCCGGACAGCATGGGCGGGGCATTAATTGTCCTAAAATGTCGGGATTAAACCCCCTTTTTTTACAAATTCAATAACGGCGAATGTCCATATAGTATCGCCAAATACGGGATTTCAGGTGACGTAAAGTTTACAAACAAACCTTTTCAGAGCTAAACGCCTTCGGGACCTTAAACAAAGCAACCTTTATTTCAACGGACCAATCAAATATCATTCAACTCGCCAATAACAATGATTGAAGGCTATAACTTTGTTAAGGCCTGAGGTGTGTTAGCAGTCAAAGTATGGCTAGCTATGAACGAGAGAGAAGTATTTTGTCTTCAGTTTCGTTTCATATAACCTTTTGCTTCTGTATTCCTTACATTGTTTTTATCCATTTTTTGCGTAAACATTGACTTTTTCAAGGACTACCCAAGAACAAAAGAATACTTGCCGATGCTTGATTATCTTTTTACTCAGGGAAAAGATATTGACGTCAACCTATATTTGAGTCATGCTTTAAGATGTACAAACGAGTCTATTGTATCTTACAAAAACTTACCTCTGTTTTCTTTCGTAATTGTTGGTAGATAGGTTTGCTTTTTCTGTTACTTTGTTTTAAGGATTGATAGGCACGTTCCTGTTTCGGCTGACGGTAGACGGGATAGACTGTATTGTTACAAGTTGTGCTGTCCGTGTTTTGTTCTGTTCTTTCACTTGATGCACTTCCCCCTTGTAACTACAAACACATGTTATGGTGAATAAAGGCGTTTTTTTAGAATATAGGTGTTTTTGGTTCCCTTTTACAATTAACCTATTAATTTATTAAATTTGTAATTTGATTTATTAATTCGTTAGATTATTAATTTTTCAATTTATTGTTTTATCAATTTTTTCATCAATTTATAGATTTATAATTTTACTGATAATTTACTAATTTATTGATCTTTTAATAACCTGAAAATAAAATTATCTAACAATTTAAAATATGACTAGATCAATCGATTAATAAATAAAAGATTAAGTAATGAAAAAGTAAATAAATTGTTATGCAAATGTGATGGAAGTCAATTTTTTTCGTCCAGTGCTAAATTTGTTAGTGTACAACACTTTATACAAATATGCAAATGTATTGTCTTACTTTCCCAAAGGTTGTTTGTCGTGACAGTTTCTGGTATAGACCCTTCTCTCGTTGCATTTCTTGTAAAAGCGACTGGTAGGATCGATTAGCAGGGAGCGTTTCTTTTTTCCTCGACGCATTATCAATGTTTAGCTCAAGAACTGACTCATAAAGTGGAGTTTGATTCTCGTCTCTTGGTTGTTCACTTGGAACAGAGATCTCTGATTGCAAGGGCGTTGGCTAGAAAACAAATACAATGTGAACGTTGTTTGACTGAATGTGTAATTTTCTCAATTAAGAATCTTAATTTACCCCTACAACTTTGTACTTTGTGCTTTTGTAATCTTCTTGGTTGCCCCGGGCATTTTCTGAGGGCAAAAAAGTGCTAACCTTGAGCATTAATTCAACGTTTGATATTAATATTTAACAAAAAGGAAATCTTTTTCCGCAAAAATAATTTTTATGTTTTCTCATGCTTTTGGGCTACCTCTGTCCAAATCCTTAATCCTGTAACAGCCCGGGGTGTTCACGTGCCGGTGCTGCTTCAAGGACTTTACGTCATGTCTTCTAGCAACTCCGAAGTTACTTCACTCTCTTGCTAATTAGCAGGCATCTACATCTTGGAAATTTAAGCATAAACAATACCTTGAAAATCATTAACACTTTATTAGTAATGACATAACTTCACTTATGGTACATATCAAACAAAACGCCAGCTCTTACCGGAAGTTTTCTAAAAGGTTTTCTCTCTATTATTTAAGATCAACCTTGGGACTGCCCGCGAAAGTAGATGATTATGTTCTTAAAGCATCTGTTGGGTGACTAATTGCAAAACTGCATAGGTGATTAGAAAAAACTCTATCAAACTGTGATGTTGATGATAGTAAGTTAACATGAACTTTGATGGTAATATGAATAAAGATTAATGTGACGATGATGATGGGTTTGATCGAACGACAGTTCTTTGTTTATAATGGTTGTTTCCAAACCTTTTCATCTGAATTGCTTTAATGTTTTCTATTTTGGTTAGCGTACCTGAGAAAACTGTACATTTTCGTTTAAACGAGGCGTGTCGCTTCTGTCATTGTTATTAGAAATAACACCAGACTGCAGCTCTAAAAAAAGGGCACATTTGCACCGTTAGTCAATAAATTAGAGTGCACGCGTGCTTACTGTATTTCACTGTATTGTATTGCACTGAATTTTATTGTATTGCACTGTACTGAATTTAATTGCACTGTATTCCATTGTATTGTATTGTATTGTTTTGTATTGCATTGTATTGTATTGCAATATATAGCACTGTATTGCATAATTGTATTGTTGTACTGCATTTTGATATTTTAATTTGTTTTATAAAACGCTGTATTGTATTGCATTTTATTGTGTTGTATTGCATTTTAAAGTACGTTAATTTTTTCATTTTATTGTATGGTATGGTATTGTATTGTATTGTATTGTATGCTATAGTTTTGTATTTTGTTGTTTTGTATTTAATTTCATTGCCTTCTATGCATTTTATTACATTAATATTTTATTATATTATAATGCATTCTATAATATTCGTGTGTAACGTATTTTGCTACACTCTTTTATTTGTAAGGAATTATTCTGTAGCGCAACTATTTTTTCCGCTGATTTGTTTTTTGTCATTGTACCAAGTTTATTGAATTGTTAAATATATTGTTGTACTGTATTGTAATGTATTGTAAATTTCTTACCTGAAGTCTTCGTTTTGTTGATCACGTATTTTCTGGAAGAGAAAATTTTTTTTTGGTTGTGTTCAAAATGTTCTATCAATTCTATGTCTACTTTTTCGTTACAAAAGAAACTGTTTTGAGTATAATATTCGAGGATACTTATACCCTATTGCTTCTACTTATAATATTATTAGAACAAATGATAAATAAAAAAGATAATAGAGTGATAATTAAAAAGGAGAAAAAGAAATTGAAGAGAAAAAGATAAAAAGAGAAGAGCCGTTTATGTTTAAGGTATGAGACAAAAAAATACAAAGATAACTGGAATAGTACTACTAATAATAACAACATTCATACTACTACTACTACTACTACTACTACTACTACTACTACTAATTATAATAATAATTATAATACAAAAACAATAACATTAATGATAATGATAAAACTTTATTTATGTATACACATGTGTCAAAGAGGAGCTTAAAAACCAAACTTGTTTAATACATGATCGTGTTCAAAGTGCGAAAAAAAACGGTTTGAAGCGGGTGTTGTCGGTTACTCTATTTCATCTTTACATGAACTAGGCAACTTCCAGAATACATCGACCACTGTGTACAACAGTTTTGAAGTAAAAAGCATTTCTTCTGTGCTACATACAATAATTTAGCTAAATCATAAAACTCAGAAAGGCAAAACAGAAGCTAAGGGATCCTTTCACTTCCAATGTTCTACTTGGAATATTTCTTAAAATTTGAAACCAGAGGAAATGTTACTAGAAATAATATTTCAAAGAGTGAACTGGAAAAATACATAGCTCACTTTTAAAGATATGACTCATTTTTTTAAGTTTGGCCAATCAAATTAACGGTTTAACAATATCGCAATTAGCACCTTTGTGCAATCCACGGTCGTTGACCTGACTTAGTTTCAGTAGTTTGTACTCGGATCGTTACTTGATAATATTCATGTCGGCGGAAGGTCCCCAGAGTTGGCCCTGTCATAGAAAAAATTCCTCGAGCGCCGCAGGCGCGAGCAAACTAGGGGGGTCCGGGGGCATGCTCCCCCTGAAAATTTTGAGATGTAGCTTCTCTTAGGTGCGAAATAGCGCTGACTTGGCTCAAGAGTTGATCTGGCCATGGCGGGACCAACCGGACCACTCCGGGTCTGATAGTGACTAATATGAAGTACCTTGACAAGCAGAACACCAAAACAACAACTGCAACTGTAGCTGTGATTCCTGCACACGATGCCACAAGTGGAACAACAAAACTCTTGTCTTTAATGTTGTTGTTGTTAACGTTGACATCATCGCTGTTTTTATTGTTGTCTTTGTTGCTATTGCCAGTTTTACTGTTAACACCTTTTTCATCGCTGTTATCAGTTTTCCCCTTGTTGAGGTTGAAATTAGACATCGTACTTTTTGAGACCGTGCCCTAAATATTTGGGAATCAAAAAAATAAACCATTTATAAACATTCATAAACATTTAAAAATATTTCCTTTGTTTCTTGCTCTATTTTCCTGCATTAGGAAAGAAGGGACTACACAAAAAGTAGTAAGTTAAATATTTCCTCTACAAAAATGATTTTTGAGATTTTGATTTATGGCAAAGTTGTTCATAATATGGAAAGCTAAGGTAGGAATCTTAGGGGTGTTAGCTTTTTAGTTTGCTATAGCTAGGTTTTTTTAAAAAGTGTTCCAACAAATCCAATAGCTTTCTATTTGTACTAAATAGGCCTAAATTGAAACGTTATGAAAACGAGAATAAAAAATAGATATAATCAACAGTTTTGTGTTGCAATGTTAACACTTGAGAAACTACTTTAACAACTTTAAAACTAGTAGAGTGTACCACTGCCTGGTTAGCCTAGTTGGTAAGGCGCCAGTCTTTGGTGCGGGGGCCCGGGTTCGATTCCCGGTGCAAGACCTTCACTCAGGGTCTTAAAATAACTGAGGAGAAGGTGCTGCCTTTGCCCTAGCTAACATCTGCAAACGGCCTTCGCGTCTTCTTAAACCGTCGACTCAGTTTTTCGATCTCCTATCGGATGACTCAAAAGAACCCACAACATTTGTCGACAAAAAGTAGGGTGATCCCGGTGTCGTGGTCTGCCTCTTCTACTAATTGAGGGCAACTCTTATGAATGTAGTTAAGAGCCGTGTATGGCGGACTGTCTAAGACACTCAATACCAGAGTCAACTGTAAATCATCGCCTTTGAGCATCTACCTATGGAAAAGGTGCTATACAAATGCTAAACATTATCATTATCATAGAGCTTTAATTTTAGCGGTATCTCTAGTTTTATTGTGCTTTGCAAGTTTGTTAAATTTTAGGTATTTTCTTGAAACAAGTAACGCGTGTTTATTCCCTCTCTAGGACAATGGATTACTTGTTTTTGCCCTTCCGGTTTACCATAACAATTTCCTTAACTTTACAGTCGCAATTTATGTCAATTACAGTCGCAATTAATGTCTATATCTACTAACCAAAGGAATGAAAATTAAAACGTATAGATGATAAATCACTAACCATGACATATCTTTTTCCGTATTGTCTAGTTTAATTCCGGTGAACAACGACATGTAATTCAAAGGCAAATTGAAGCTTTGTGCACGAAAATGTTTCCTAGAGTATTACAAGTAGTTAAAAAATGGGAGGGGCGTGGCTCTTTTTTATAGGGTGCCTGATTTACATACGTTTATTCCGAGACCAAATGGCACTTTGATCACTGACCAGATTTGGCTACAGAGATCCAAGAATCAAATCCACTACGCCAATTGGGATTCTGAACTTTTAGTTATGTTTGTTTAGGGGTTACTGAAATGTACATGTGATGGGGCTCTGCCCTGTGTCTCTATCCCTGGCACTGTGGCGGCAAAACTGATTATAATAAACGTTTTTAATAAATCGACTTGAGTAAAAAGCTGTGTTGTTAGCCCTAGAAAGCGGATATCGTTAAACCAATTTTACCTGTGTTGGAGTTGTTTTCCTAGTTGCTGGCATTGTCTGATGCACTGGATCTCTGACATTGAAAATTGGATGTTTTGCGCTTTTTGTAAAAGGGGTTGGTTTAGCAGGGTGAGAGGATGGACCTGAAAGGAATACACAAACTTAAACATTTAAAAGCTTAGCATTTTATCAACATCTAACTTTCTCTTACAGAATTCAAACATCATGTGCAACCACAGGCTAACCACCCTCAGTGTGTGTTTCAGTTCAGTTGAGCTCTATTCTACGGGGAGGGAGGGGG
>JANVCF010207378.1:2646-17468 GCA_025388745.1 Hydrozoanthus gracilis
CCCCTGTCTGGCATTAACTTTATCCCTTTCCCATCACAACCACCCTGTTATACCTCTTACCACAGCCACCACCCTTAACCCTGCCTGGCATCAACTCTATCCCTTTCCCATCACCACCACCCTATTATCCCTCTTACCACAGCCACCACCCTTTCCCCTGTCTGGCATTAACTTTATCCCTTTCCCATCACAACCACCCTGTTATACCTCTTACCACAGCCACCACCCTTACCCCAGCCTGGCATTAACTTTATCCCTTTCTCATTACCACCACCCTAGTACCCCTCTTACCACATCCACCACCCTTACCCCTGTCTGGCATTAACTTTATCCCTTTCCCCATCACCACCACCCTGTTATACCTCTTACCACAGCCACTTCGCTTACCCCAGCCTGGCATTAACTTTATTCGTTTCCCATTACCACCACCCTTTATCCCTCTTACCACAGCCACCACCCTTAACCCTGCCTGGCATTAACTTTATCCCTTTCCCATCACCACCACCCCATTATCTCTCATACCACAGCCACCTCCCCCTGTCTGGCATTAACTTTATCCCATTCCCTGCCACCACCACCCCATTATCCCTCTTACCACAGCCAACTCCCCCTGCCTGGCATTAACTTTATCCTTCTCCTCACCACCACCACAAAGACAGAAATAATTGTGGAAAAGATGATAGTTTTTAGATGATAGAAATGATAAGATGATAGTGATGATAAACAAAAATTATCGTGTAGACTTGAACAGTTTGTCTTGAATTATACTAAACAATTGTTTTGTTGACTGTAAACAGGTGAAGCAGCATCAAATCTGGGTACAGCCATGGACGAGCTTATGAGACATCAACCTACTCTTAAACCAGATGCAATGAAAGCTATTGTGAAAGTATGATGAATATGTAAAGCTTCACTCTCATGGCTAGAATTTAAACTGTAGCTGTATTGATGCAAATATTCTTTCACACACAGCTACAGATACAGAAATAGTTCAGATTATATGTTGAAAATATATTTGGCTGCTTAACCTTTGTTCACACTGTCAAGTTCTGCTTCATGTTGCCAATTAGCTACTTAGAAGAAACAACAAAATAATCCAAAATGTTTACCTTCTGGTATTTTTTTTTCTAGCTTCTGGAAGAATTGTGTGCACTCGGTCGAGATCCAAAAAACATTGGTTACAAGACCAGCTCTAAGTCTGATGATGCTGATGCTGATGTGACTAGTCAATCACAAGGTTCCATCACTCGAGCAGCTCAGATGGGAGATGAGCCCATGTCAGATGAAGATGATGAAGATGAAGACAGATTCAGCTTCACCAGTACAGCAAGTACTTCCAAGACAGGATTGGATGGTGATAAGGATAAGGATTCAGGAAGGTATGTAGCTGTTGCATGCTTGAAATATAAATACTGGGTCAAACTTGCCATCTATAGTTTGCTAACACTACCAAAATGGATGCTGACTACTAGACTTTTAGAATTTGTTACCAGCTGACTACTGAAAGTTTGTGAGGAACCTTTGCAATTGTATAACTAAGAGTTATTTTTTCCAACATTAAGGTGAACTACAGTGTATGTGATAAATGAATGAACCTTATATGCTTTCTTGGGCCAACCAATCTGGAAGCAAAGCCAGTTTATTCTTGTACATACAGCTACAGGCACAAACATAAACCAGATTATACATTATTTTAAAAATATAATTGGCTACTAAAACTTGCACTTAGGGAACCAAATTTTTCCACTACTTTCCAGCAGGCTACTTGAAAAAAGTTAATTTGAGCCCAGCAGTGATATTCTTCCCGATCAGCCAACAGAATTTGATAGGTGTTAACTTTGTAATCAATCGGTGAAATTGCATATTGATAGTAACAATAAATAATATATTCTCAATGTACAAGTTAATCAAGTGTAATGACTGGTACAAAAATTACCATTCAGGACTCATTGACCAGAAAGATACATGATGTTATATGCTACGTACTGTAATTTGGGAATGATTTGATAGTTGCACTTTTTAGTCTATTGAATATGCAGTTAAGTTTCTCTACATTGTAGAGATGTTCTTATTGTTTGTTCTTATTGTTTTGTTTGCCTTTTAGAACAAGTGAAGAGGAGAAAAGAACTTACATTCCTTTGATGGACTATATTTTGAATGTGGTTTGTAGAACTTTCCAGTTATGAACTGATAACAATTTATGATAATATAAGCAGGGTTTCATTAGAAAAAGAAGTTGGAAAAGAGAAACATTTTTAAAGCATTATTGTGTGATTACAAAATTAGTTATCTTCTAATACCAACAATGAATGAGAATCTGATTCCTTATAGGTCTAGGTGCTCTTTTAAAGTAAAATGTAAACTAGCCTTATTCTTCGCTTTTCTTACCTCACTGTACTGTACTTAGTACAGAACTTGCTTAATAAATCTCTTGTTTTTCACAATAACATTGCAACTCATTGTAAGAATTTTACAACTTGGTGTTTTTAGTATGTAGATTTGTGTCGTCTTATAAATATGGCTGGAATTATCAGTACTGAAAGACAGCTGACCAAAGATTTGCATTTTTTTGTTGATAAAGTGTGTCATACTTATAAAATTAATGTAACCAATCTGCATATTCTGCTAATTTAATTGTTAAAGGTTCACAAATTTTTCATGTTTCAAAACTTTGAAAACCATTTTAAGAAAAGCTAAAGTAGATTTCTTCAGTGAGGCAGTTTTTTTTAAATTGTTCAAGTGAAGCTCAGTGACCAATATTCAATGTCAGCAGTTCAGCTTATTTTAAGACATTGATAGTATGGATGTAGCAGATTTAGTCAGTCAAAGTTTTTACCATCTTGTATCGTCAGGTGAAGTTTGTGGATGCGATATTGAGTAATAACTCTACAGACGACCACTGTAAAGAATTTGTGCGTCACAAGGGATTAGTGCCCCTTCTGGAGATTCTTGGCCTTCCTAATCTGCCGCAAGAATTCCCATCCTCAGCTTCATGTCAAGCAATATCAAATGTTTGCAAAGCGACCCTGGTTAGTGTAGTTATATTCTCCTTAAATTTTATTATCAATATTAATATATTGATAGCTTGTTTTGATATAGGTTGTGAGTAAGTAAAAACTAATGTGCATAAAGTTGAGGGATTCATATAGTTGTTAAAATTAATCTGCTGTAGCTACAGTAATTTAAAGTTTGGAAGTGTTTGGTTTGTTTAAATGAAACTCTGCTTTGGTGGGACACCTTTTTTTTCTAGTCATAATTTTGGCAAATATAATTATTGTTGTCTTAAAAATCAAGTTTTTGGTTTTCAGCCTACAAACTTTGACTTTTGAATCTACTAACACATTTCTGGTTCGAAGGTTGTAGTCTGACAACTAAAGGCTTGTGTTTTAATCTTCAATCAGACAACATTTACAATGTTAGTTTGGTAATAACAATTGCTCTCCTTTTCAACTTTTTTACATACTTTTTAGAGAATGGTATTTGCATCAACTAACAAGAATTAATTACTGGTTGTGCAGAAAGTTTGTTGTAGTTTGAACCTCATCTTGTCTCATGTTTTGTGCCATTGATTTTTGATTAAGATGCTTGCCCATGAGCCACGGGTGCTGAAGGAAGGGTTGACTCAGGTGGAAAAAGTTCTTAATGTTCTGACACCTTTCTGGGAGTCTTCCAATCAACCTGAGGCTCTTTCAAGATTATTGCATGAAGTGGCAGCCACTCCCAAGCCAAACCAAGCAATTTTGTCTGCTCAGCACACACCGTTGTTGCATGCAATTACTGCAACACATGCATACATCAATATGTTTGTTCATGCCAGTAGGGCAGGGCAGGTGAGTTTCATCACTTACAAACATGCACTTATACTTAATTTATATAGTACTGCAGTTTTCGATAAAAGCACAGTATTGACTATTGTTGTGCACAGGTTGTGTCAATTAAAAGTAAATCCACCCAACATTTCTAAACCATTTTGTTAGTGGCAAAGCTACCAAGCAGTTGGGGTGTTCAGCTCAGAAATCTTAGGGTCACAAAATTGAGCCCCAGTCAGACTACTGTGTTGTGTCTGTAAGCAAGACACTTAGCCCAATGTGTTCCAGTCGACGCAGCTGTTTTCAAATGAGTACCAGCTCCTGGTTTTGGCTAATCTGTGAAGGATCATGTCCTGCCCAGGGAGAGTTGAAGCCTCTCATTTGCTTCTCACTAAGGAAACCAGAGTTTAATGCCAGCCAAATGGGGCACTTGGCTTTAGCCTCTGATCCTCTCCCTCAGGGACTCTTATCTGCCCATCACCATCCCCCACCATTAGAAAGTGTTGTAAATGTCATGTTACCAATTCCTTTAAACAGGTCTGTTGCCTTCAAAAGCATGCAAGTTGAGCAGCTGAGAGTACTAACTGTTTTACCTTTTCTTATATGTACCAGAGTGACATTCGTCTACTTTGCATCAACCAGTGGGGTTGTGATCAAGGTCTGTCCGTGCTAGAAAAACTGAGTAAACTGTATTCAGCTCTGGTGTGGGAAATCACCTTGCTGGAGTCTGCTAGCTCAGGAGAGAAGAGTTTACTTGACTGTGAGGTCATCAGGAAGGATCTGGACCTTTTAAAAATGACAGCTACAGTTAGTGAAGGTATGAAGCCAAAGGGTGAGTTTGGAATTAATCATGAAATTTCTTCTTGTCTGGGTTGTCCTTAACTCTTAGACTAAAAGCAGAAGAACTTTAAAAAGTAGCCAGCCAGTGATTAAGGACAATTGAGTGGCATTTGCTGAAAACTTCATCTGTTTTAAATAACCTTTTCAGTCCCAACAATGACAAATTATTCTCCTAACTAGGGTTCACACTTTTCATATAATCAGTTAACGAAGGATTTCGCATTTGTCTTCTGTAGTTTATCTCCCACTTCCATATTACATATCTTGACTTGTTTTGTGTGTGTTAGGTAGAGAGAGGTTGGACGAAGGTTAACTCCCTGGGGTTGAGTGACATAGAATGTTTAAAGTAGAAAGATTTAGTTCGATGCAGGTTTTTAGGATGACCGAACTTAAGACATGTGTTAGAACTGTTAAACAATGATCACAATGAAATAAAAATAAGGGTAGTTGTTTGTCATAAACATGTTATAAATAAGCTATTGTCGTTATTATTATTATCATTATTATTATTATCATTATTATTATTATATAAATTATATATATTTTAAACTGTCCTAAATAGATTTTTTTAATGAATAAAATGATGTAGTAAACTTAGATTTTTACATAGTTAAATTAACATGTTTATGACAAACAACTACCCTTATTTTTATTTTATTGTGATCATTGTTTAACAGTACTAATATAATTCTTGTAACCCCATTTTTAAAGCTTGATTGTACTTTTTATAATCAGACTTTATTGTAATGTCAGTAAAGTTATTATTATTTCGATTTATTATTATTATTATTATCATCATCAATATTATTATTATTATTATTATTATTATTGTTACCATTTAGGTAACAATAATAATAATAATACCATTTAGGTAACAATGAATGTAATAGCAATGATGTTTTGTTTCTTTCTGGATAAGCTTTATTTTTCAGTTGAGTGACTATTTTCTCAGCTAATAATTGTATACAAAACTTTAAAGCTCTTTTCTTTTACATACTATTGACTGATTAAAGAAAAAATTCATTCATTTTGCCTTGCCTAGACGAAAACCTTAAGCAACCATCAGGCCTGTCAAGCAGTGTGAAATCAGAAGCTGAAGAAGCAACTACTTCAGCAGCTACTAGCCAACCAACAGACCCAGTTGGTGTCTCGTCAGAATCTAGTTTACAGCCCACACAACTTAAACTTTGTAAACAACTTATCCAAGCAGCATCAAATTTGGGAAGAACTTTGTCAGACTTCTTTGGGTTGTTGGTGAAACTGGCTATTGGGTCAGGCCAGCGACAGAGGCGGCTTCCGCTTGCAGTTGCTGTTACTCCATTGCCATCTCTGCCTGCTAGGTGTGTTGCTGGAAAACTGTGCGAGCTTCTGGCTAATATTTTGTCATTGGAGGCATTGGATGGGAACAAATCCCCGCTAAAGCTTAGGTAACGAGAGTTTTCTTTCTTGGAATTGTTAAGCCATCAAAAAATATTTTTAAATTAAGTTGGTACAATTTTTATGTCACACTTTTTATAATGATACATATTAAAGACTAAAAACATAAACAGGCCTCAGAGTTTATCCAAGTGTTTGCAGTGTTTCACTTTTGCTTGAATCAGTCTCTGAATATTACTTCTAATCCGTATTTCATTAGGATGCACTACTGTATCTGTGCAGTGGGTTTTGTTTCCCGTCTACTGATTGATGAGCGCAAGAACCCTTATCATCTCATGCTGCAACAGTTTGTTGCATCAGGGGCACACAAGAACATGTTCAAGTGAGTTGTATTTGAAGTTGTACAATAGAGTATAAATATGATGAAGTATTCTTACTGTGGACGTATTATAATCTAGTTCATGAATGAGGATCATATAGCCTGTTATGCTGTGTTTGAAACAACTGTTTTTCGTCCAGTCAGGTTTCAGAAGCTGCCAGTGACACACTTCCAAAATAGTATTTTCGGTTTGAAACTTTTCAACACCTGCAGTTTTTTAGTTGGATGAACTTGTTAACCAGCCAAACCAATGAGATTGATGTCAAAAGACCAAATCAAGTACCTCTACAAACCCCACCAACGAGGCTGGGTTTGTTGACCCCAATAATACATTACTGTGCTTTAGTGTTGCTCGATTCTCCCTACTAGAACCCATACTTTCCATGTTAGCAGTTTAAGAGAATGTTTCTTTTCTTTCTCCATAGTCGGCTATGTTTGATCAACTCCCATTTTAACTGTACCAAAGTTTTTGCTATGCATTATGTCAGGAGAAATAGATTAACTTGCCGCATTTGAAGGTTTGAATTCCATTCTTTCATTAAAACTTCACATGGGTAATTACAGATTGTCCATGACAACTAAATCATCGCTCGAGCAAAAATCAAGATGTCATGTTTACAAAACAAATTTTCACGCATGCTGAGGTTTGGAAAATGAAAGTAGTATAACTTGTCAGCTAGATTATTAAAGGGTAATCGATCAAGTCCTCGTCAGATTTTGGCCTGATTGGAATTAGACCTAAAGACACGTTTTCTTTTTTTTTCGAAATTTGACTTGGTCTCATTTGATTACCTATAATAATCAGGTCCCTGGATAAGACCGAATTACAGTATGTTAGTAGTGTTAAGTTGTTTAATTTTCAACCCATTTCCAACAGGCTTTTTCACTGGGCCTTGAGCCAAAGCACAGCTGCAATGGAAAATGAAGGCAGTAAAAATGAAAAGTTACCAGGTACCTGTTTCTTTGAGTGACTGCGTTCAATTTTCCTTAATAAAAGATTTGTAGCCAATGATTTAACTTATTAGAACATTCTGAACTTTATGTTGAGAACTAGGACGGTATGAGGCTACGTTCTTGCACGTTACTCTGTGGCTTAAAACTCCCTGCTATTCCCAAATGGAAGATAATGAGTGCAAACCCGTTTGTTTATGTCCTTACCCTTTATACCTTGACTTTGAATCGATCAAGTTATTTTTTAACTTGACATACTCTTCGACAGATGTACTGTAACAAGCTTGACATGAAGAGTTTCAGGTCGCTGATTTAAAGGTTTATAGTCTTTGTTACTCTTGGGTAGTCAGAAAATCCAGTAGGTTTACGAGATCATTATAGGACTCCTAGGGCTTAATGCCCTTATGCAAGAAAACGCAGAGGTTTAATTTAACGGTAGGGAATAGAGGCTGCACCTCTCGCATGAGTCTGGCAACTTTTCAACTGTGCAAACTAGCTACTCAATATCACTTGACCAAGAAATGTTTGATTGTGAGAAAGTGGGATTGAAAAGACGTCAAGGTGAGAGGGAGAATTAATTTTGTTTTGTTTTCAACAGACGGTACTGGAGAGTTGTTGGGTGCATGGCTCATGTTGGTGGAGAAACTGGCCAACCACAAGACCCTAGTGGATTCTCCGCACATCCTGCCCAGCCAGTCGACTGCTCCCCGCTTTGTACCATTTGACCCTCACACGTTTGTTGCTTCCACACAGAAGGTTTGTAATGGAAACGAAACACATTGTGGTGGGTTGAGCTGTTGAAAAACTTGCCCATTCAGTATTGGACCACAAGAGCTTGTGAGAAATACTTTACGAGCCATCATTCTTTCACATATTTACCTTGTAACAAGGTTTTTAAGTAATTTTTCCCAGAATTAAGACACCTTTACCTGTGACACAAGAAGAACACCAAGTCATTGTGTTAAAAGAGGAAAACAAAATATGACGGAATGTGGAAAATCAAGTCTTTCAAACTTTTTATTTCAGTGTGGAGTTAAATCAAGAATCCTAAATGAACAATTTCACTGTGATTTTGGTAATCTGTCACCATGAGATCAGGCTTATTATGCACCGTGTACAAGTTTACAACTTATGCCCTGGCAATAAGTTGATTTAGATACATGTGTGAAATTTGTAGCCAATGATTATAACTTGAATAGAACATCCAGAAGTCCTGTGTTGATACTAGGACGGCATGAGGCTACAGGTTATATCTTTCTTCATCGTTATTGCAAGCAAATGCAGAGCAGATTTTGTCCAAGATAAACAGGTTTTTTTACTGTGAACAAAGGTGATTGTTGAATGCTATGTTTTTTGTCGTTTTTTTTTTTCGATGAGTTTCCTGGAATTACTGGTATCAGTGGAAACCAACAGTGTATATTTACCCGTTACCTCTCTCTCAATGCCATAAGAATGGTAGTTATTGGTTACCGTATGTTTGCGTCTATTTGTTGACAGTAGTTTTGGTGCCTTGACTATCTTTCTTCTACATCCATGGAAGGGCCTTTTCGTTTTTGACATCACATTCTCTGTTTAAGTTTTTAAATCATGTCTGTTTATAAACCCTGGTTCACACTTGTGAAATAAGCACAAGCATAAGAAGAAAAAGAAACATTTTCCTGTCTCTTGTACTTGTGCTCCATTCTCCAGATAAACGAGAGGTTTATATTCACAAGATATGGTAATCACATTTTGTTGTCCCATAGAGAGCATTTTCTGCATTGCAATACCTCTGGGGACACAAGCCACTGAAGGCATACGGGTCTCGTATCTCTGAGTCCATGCTGGCTGTCATGTGTCACATCTTGAAAGGAGAGCCCGCTGTTGGTGACAAACCAGTACCGACCAAACCCCCCTCAAAACCAGCTGTGGAAAACTCTTCCACATTAGTAGCCGCTCCTGCAGCCACTGCCCCACCTGAGCCAGAGATTAATGAACTTCACTTGCAACAGGTTGGTTTTGTTTGCCAAGACGTGTTGTGTGTTATACTGGGCTGTTTTATAAATGCAGTTTGATGCCTGTACTATAACATTTGGTAAAACTTGAGGTAACAAGGGACTCCATGTATTACATAGCTCTCTTGCAGAGAAGAAAATATTCACTGAGACCATTTTTTGTAGTTATGACTTAATGGTTAGGGTTGACCAAATAGATGTATAAAATTAAGAGTTTCGTAAAAAGTTCACGTTTTGTTCAAATCTCAAAACAATTTCAGTTTCGCTACTAACTTAATAGTAATGATAGGTCTCGTAATGCTTATTTATATTTATTTGTTTGTTTACGACAAGTTAATGGACATGGGCTTTACAAGGGACCATGCTCGAGATGCACTGCTCAACACAACAAGCTTAGAACAAGCAACAGAGTACATTTTGATTCATCCGGCCCCACCAGCAACTACCACAACAAGGGTGAAATTCAATTTCTGTATTTTATGTAGTTAAGCATCTTTAAACAGACTCAACACGTGTGACATGCTTGGTACATGTTCTTTCTGTGATAGAAGCAGGAATTGCTCTATTTCGTTTTTTAAGTTTTAGTTTATTATTTTGCCTGTGTTCCACATGTTTACAAAAAGTAATTAAGTTCATTCTAACAACTAACATAAAGTTATGCAATTTAATAAAAAGTTACTCATACATTAATGAAGAAAATACTAGGCGAAGATAATACTTAATCGGGTTTTGACCTCCTCAAAGTTATAGTTTTTTCTTTCTGGAAACCTCAAGAATCCATTTTGAAAATCTTACTATTTTTTAACTTTGTTCCTAGAAACTTAATCGTCTTCATTTATTTCATCTTTTCATTTTCTTTGAACTTGGAAAATTGTGAGTCTTTACTTTTTACATTTTTTCTTCACCTTCTTTCTGAAATATCGTCAATCTTTTGTGCATGTTCTTTTGCATTTTGTTTGAGTAAACTCTGATGTATTTAAAAGTAATTTTGATAGATGCGTAAACGCTGCTTGTCTTAAACTGCCTTTGTATCACCGACCACAATGTATCAGTAGAATGTATGGTGAAATGTGCCATATTCCACTAGTATATAAGGACAGTACAAAAATAATGGCCGGTGGCCTGACCCATGGTATTCCCTGAGATTCATTACACTACTAGTTTATCTCATGCTGAGACAACATAAAAAGAACAATTTTTCTGGAGCAATAAATTAGTAGTGACAGAATTACAAAATGGAACAACAGGTGTTAAAAAACATAGAACATGCAACAGCTTTCCAGAACTTAGAAATACTGTATTGACTGTAAGAGTTCATAGTCGTTATCGTAAGTTTGCAGCTTGTGGTATTATCAGTGCATTGAAGGTATCTCCAGCACATAATCCCTTGTTGTGTGACTGGTCGTTTAGACAATGCAAGAGTGACACAGCTGAAAAGCATCGTTGGACACTTTGACCTCCCTTATGTCACATTGTCCTGGATTAAGCTGGATATGCATGTAAAATATCGTACAGGAATTATAATGTTCTATCTATCTTGGCAAATTAAAGAAATAATGTTATATGTTACGAATGTCCATGAAGTATTGACCATAAAAGCAAGTAAGACACTGTTGATTCGTGGTCTTAACTAGAAATTGTTTTTAGTTAAACTGGATTATTTTCGAAATCATTTGGGACTCAAACTGAAGAGAATTGACAGAACACAAAAGGGCAATGGAAAACGAAAATATTGATATTGCATTCTGTATTTTAGACTTGAAAATCATGGTGTTGATTGAAAGTGTTGTTTGCGCCGTAGGACCTTGCAGCGGATTCAGATCTGACAGAGCTGTCAGAAGAAGATCAGATGATGAGAGCGATTGCGCTTTCACTTGGCCAAAACGTTTTTCTTTCTCCCGAACCTTCATCTACTACACAGGTAAAGTTGTAGTACTATAATATTATTGTGTGCGAGCATCAATGGTATCTCCAGCACATATCTTGTTGTGTGTTTGGTCGTTTCTGTGATGCTAGAATGACTCAGCTGCTGTGCATCGTTGGTCATTCGACTTTCCTCTGTGTCACAATGCCCTGGATAAAGCTGAAACATTGCCAATATAGAGAGTATATCGACCATTACATCCCGAATGATGTTTCTGTCTACTTGTTTTTCATGCTCCCATAGTATCCTATGGCAGTGCAGTGGTCGGAGGGGTTAGTGTATTCGACTTGTAAACCTAAGGTTGCAGGTTCAATCCCTAGTCAGACCACTGTGTTGTGTCCTTTAGCAAGACATTTTGCCTGACTTTTTTCGGTTGACTCAGCTGTATAAACGAGTACCAGTTCTGCTGGGAGCTAACCTGTGATGGATTAGTGTCCTGTCCAGGGGGAGTCAAAGGCTATTATCCGCTTAACACTACGGAAACGGGAGATAAGCGCTGGCTTATTGGTCCTCTTGACTCGAGATAGAATCTAGCTTTCGTAATAATAATCAGTTTATAGTATCCTGGTAATGATTGACCTTTAATCAGTGATGATAATGAGTGATACTGACTGTATGTTAGTACAAATGATGATTATAATGGTATTTAAATAGTCATGAATATAATGATTGAGTACTGATGTGGTTCCTTACCAGCCTGAGAGTAAAGCAAAGGAGACACCAAAAGAAGAAGTCACTGAAGAAGATGACGATTCTCCACTTGATGAAGCTCTTGTTGACAGATTCACCGCTGATATATGGATGGGCTGTCTTGAGCTGCTTGCGGAAAACCAGGACATCGTGTACAGAGTGTGTGATGTTCTGGTCGCTGTTGCAAAGCGTAATGGAAACCAGTGGAGAGACAAAGTGTTGTCAGAGATTCTTGAGCAGGTGATTGATAAGAGTCTTTTTTTATACTGATGAAGTGAAGTTTTGCCTAATATAGCGGTTACTGTTTAGATCTATGCTTGTCGTCAAGGCTATCTACTCTAGCAGTGCATTCTTGATGTTTCAACCTAGTGCTGCAACTACTGTAAATTAGCTTAAACAATTTTTTTTTCTCATTGAAATTAAATGTGGCAAATACTGGGTTCAATGTTTGAAAATACATCAACACTTACAAAAGGTGTATATTGTTTTGTGCTAATAAATGAGGGGTTCACTGTTCAAAACAAGCCAGCTCGGAGACTTTACTTGGAAACCATTGATTCTGTTTTAGGTGAAGGAGTAAATTGGGCCTTAATCATTTGCTTCTTGGTTGCCCTTTTTGTCTGATCTTCACATTATCCAGACGAGAGTGCAAAAAAATCTGAACTTGAATTTGGTAACATTGTTACAGCAGCTAGTTTTTAGCGGATGAGTACTGAGTGAAGTTTGTCTGATAGGTGCTTGAAGACAGTCAGTCATTGGTTGCAGTATGCAGTCCAGATAAGAACACAGCACTTTTTGCAGCCGATTTTGCTGACAAACTCTGTACCTCTCCACCTGCAATCAGGCTATCATCACTCCTGCACCTCCTATGTCTTCTGTTTGAGGTGAGTAGCCTTTTGTTTATGATTCACTGTACAGGAGATACATATCGCATTTGTTGCAGAGGTTCTTGAGTTTTTCTAACTAGTACAAACTCGCAGTTTTCACAGTGGTTCTTGAGTTTTTCTAACTAGTACAAACTCTCAGTTTTCACAGAGGGTCTCGAGTTTTCCAGATTAGAAAAAATCTTGCGATGATTACAAAAAACTGCATTTTTCGCTTTTTTACGCAATTGCAGGCATTTTTGGACATATTAGTCAGGGATGATGCTTGCTCTTCCTGAATGATTGTGATGTCTTTGGGCCGTTTGACACCGAAAAGCAAATTGAGCTTTATAGGAATACTTTTCCTTCAATTTCCAGCAATTTCATTCCAAATTTCTTATTTTCATGTGGTGTTTTCCACTTGATAGCCGGGGCCCAGCTGTTCAAAGACCGATTATCACTAACCCAGGGTTAAACTTTTAACATACAGTCCTTGTTTCCAGTTTTATAGAGACTGACTTGAACTGCAATATATGGAATTGGCAAGTTTCTTTTCGTGGAGAATCTTATAAGAACCGTAAACCTTTCCTTAGAGAAAAAAATTACTGTTTGAATTTTGGCTTAATCCAGGGTTAAAGCTAACCAGGTTACGTTTGTTTTACCTCTTGTTTGTAATCTTGTTACTTTTCTTGTAGAAAATAAAAGATGTCTGTGCTGCAGCAGTGGAGAGAAGCAACGTTTTGGATACACTATTCAAGTTGTTGGACATCTGTCAGAACTGTCTTGTACAGCTTAAACTAACAGTGGCCGAACCTGCCACTCCAAGGTAGCTTTTACCGTACTGTGGCACATTAAAACATGGCAGGACAACTGCTGAATGTGTTCCAGTCAAACCTTGATGTTTGTCAAATTTTTTGTCAATAAGTCCAGTCAAAAAAAATGCCAGGCCAAAAATTCACATGAAATTTTGTCCAGTGATAGCTAGGAAATAATTATTTAAAGTCCTCTGAAAAAAATTGTACATGCTCCAGATCTGTAAGTTGGTGTCAAGCCTTAAGCCGTGGCTACACGGTGCAACAATGCCTGCAAAGTTGCGCGCAATGGGAGAATTTCACCAAGTAGCCACCTTTGAAATCGTTGCACGCAATGTTGCGCGAAGTAGAAACCGATCCTACTCCTGCATGCAATGGTTACAGCGTGTGGCTACACGAAGGGTTTCAGTTGCGTGCAACGCTGCACCGTGTAGCCACGGCTTTAGTTTTTACAGGACGGAGGTTTCTTACTAAGGCATCCTATACTGGGATGGTCACCCCTTGAAGGTTTAACACTTAGTTTTCTTTCGTATGAGAAGGCCAACGTTTAAGCCCAGATAAATTAACTGCGTTAAACAAGCTAACTTTAAACTTGACCTAGCTAAACTCGAGCTAGCTCTTCTAGAAATATGGTCATGACATGGTCACCCTATCTGCTTGCTTTGGTGATCCCCATAAGACGGTAAACTGGTCTGTGTAAACAGGCCCTAACTAACTATTGCTGTTTGACCTTCTTAGATGGTTGACCACCCTGATGTTGCTTTTGGATCTGTGTGAGAAAACAGCTGTTGCGTCAGAGAGGAGGAAAAACAATGACAAGGTGCGCTGCACTGTAGAGGGCTTGGGCAGGCCTTTCAGACCTTTTCAAACTTTTGAAAAATTTCGTAATACAGTAATTGGGAAGAGTCGAGTCTTTAAATGCCCATGATAAATCAAACACAAGGTGCGCTGCTCTGTAGAGGGCTTGGGCAGGCCTTTCAGACATTTTCAAACTTTCGAAAAATTTCGGAATACAGTAATTGGGAAGAGACGAGTCTTTAAATGCCCATGATAAATCAAACACAAGTGCGCTGCACTGTAGAGGGCTTGGGCAGGCCTTTCAGACCTTTTCAAACTTTCGAAAAATTTCGGAATACAGTAATTGGGAAGAGACGAGTCTTTAAATGCCCATGATAAATCAAAC